>PVHX01005381.1:0-113064 GCA_004024805.1 Geosciurus inauris | reverse complement strand
AAAAAAAAAAAAAAAAAAAAAAAAAAAAAAAACAAAAAAAAAAAACTTGGAACACTCAATAGAGAGGATTGGTCATTTTATTACTCATATACTCTTTGGCAGCTGCAGGCCTGGACAATATAGAGGGCTGCACCTGCCTACCAGCAGAGGAAACACACAGAAGAGGTTGCATGCTCATCACGTAGATGGATTTGTTAAGATGTTTAATTAGTACATTCCTTTACCTTACAACCAAGGTTGCTCTGTTTTGGTCTCCACCTAAAAACTGGAAAGAAGGGAAGTGGCCAGTTTCCCTTCTCCTTACTTCCTTTATGGCATTGCTTGGAGCCCTTCTTATCTCACTGCCATGAACCACAGGCCTTCCTGGCACTGAGAGTGTACACCCCAGCAGAAGGGTTGGAGTGAGGATCAATGGAATAGGAGATTTCAAAGCCCCTTCCAAAACCAAGTTGCTATGCATGTGTAAGTCATAAGGGTGTGTGATGGTCTAGAGCCTCTGCCAACCCCACACACAGTCCCAGAGTCGGGCAGAGAGGAAAACAGAACACATAAGGGCAACAAAATTGTCTGCTGTAAAGAATATCACAGGTATCTAAACTGGCTGCCACTTGGATGGGGATACAAGAAAAAAAATTGTGTGTGTGTGTTGTATATACATATACATATGTATATTATATACACATAATATATATATTATACATATGTATCTATATCCAGTTTTCACTTAAAGGTAAATCTGAAAATTTAAACTCAAGAGATGAAGTGAGCTTGGCATGAATTTATATGCCTGAACTCACACCCCATCTGCCACAGTGTCATTGGCATAGACTGAATTTAAAAGAAGATGGATTGCCACATGCAACCCCATAGCAATTTCATTTTATTATTTCCCATTTAACATGCCCACCAGGTTTTCCTCACAGTCTGTTGACCAAACACAAACAAAATCTGTCTTCATGTTGTACGTTTTAGAATCCTATTTTTTTTTTAAAAAAATCCTCCTTCTTTGGGCAATTTTATTTCAAATTTCCAACTAGAAATAACATTTCAAAATGGAAAGTATTCTCTACTTGTACCATAAGAATAATACAAATATTAAGTCTGAAAGCCTTGGTATAGGAAAATGTTGAGGTCTGAACTCCAGCTTTATAGGTGTCCCCATCCCCTCAGTGGGAATCACACACCTAGGTGTGTTAGGTTGGCTGGTGATGCAGGCAGGTGTCAATTAACTCTTTGTGGGAGGCAATCAAAAAGTAACTGCCACATCTAAAAATGAAATTCTGCTGTCAAAAGAATTCCACCCTCTTACCAAAATTTCAAGATCTGATATTTACAATTATGGAAGCAAATTGACTCTTTTTATGAGATTACTCAGCATGCAGATGAGTCTCTTATAGTACTGGGAATCTGTTAGCTTGCTGGGTTTCCTGCTAACACTTATTACTATTACTCTTCTCAATGAGCCAAACTCTTCAAAATGCCCTACAATTTTATAACTAATGTTACTGGACTCCTAGAACAGAGTGGGGTTTGACTTCAGGGATCTCAACAGACCAGCTTTGGCCACTCACTCTAAAAAACAAAAGATGAAGAAGTGGTAGATAGGAAAGGAATTTATTTGGCAGAGACACACTGGAAAGATCAGGGTCAGGGGTGTCTTGGCCGTGTCTTCAGGGCACTGACATGAGCTTCAGGTTTAAATTGCAGAGGCCACAAAACCTGGGGGCCAGAAGTATACATAGTTAAGCATTTATGGTCCAACTGATCTGGCTGACCATAATCTCATGTTTGGTTCTGTGAGGTTCTGATGGTGTGAGAAATTGATATTTGTAGAGGGAGCAATTCCATTCTCATCAAGACACGATGTTTCTGCTTTGGGGGATGGTCCTCTCCCAGGGTGATCTGCCTGTTAGTCTCACAGTTCTTTGAATCTTGAAAATATTCTTACTCTTATCTTGCTGTCTTCATTCTTGAAGGGGAACAAGAGAGGTTTGGTCAATTTAGAATTAATCAACTTTGTATTAGCAGTTTTTAGATGGATATTCTTTTAAGTGATTAACATGTCTACATACCAAGTTGAACAGAATCTGATCTCAGTTTACGGTAGAAAGGAAATTCGTAGAAAATAAAGGCAGAAGGACCAAGCTTTTATTCTGCTTTTAGTTACCCTTCAGATTTCTCCAGGCCCAAGTAAAGAGCCAGTGCATTTAGCCAAAGCTCCTAAGCATCCCCTAAGCGATGGAGCTGCATAAAGGGACCACTTGCCCCTTGGAGTGTACAGCATGTAAACCCATGTGGATTAAGTGACAACGATCATAATTTCAGAAGAGCTGAGATTTTGATCAGATTTTGCTATTTTCTGGAGCTATTGCCTTGAACCACAGTTCAAGGCAGAGACACACTTGGAAGATCAGGGTCAGGGGTGTCTTGGCCGTGTCTTCAGGGCACTGACATGAGCTTCAGGTTTAAATTGCGGACACATCTGTAGCCTGTGTCCGCAGTGACCTATGCTCGTCTTATAGTTCACCAAGCAAAATAGAACAATACATGTGTAAGTGCTTGGTGAAATTTAGGGTGTTACACCAATGTCAGTTATTATTATAAAGTCAGAGCTCTCTCTTCTGCTTTTAATCATGGCAGTACCTGACATTGAGTGGCAAGGATTCAAAGCTGTGAGGAGGACCTCACTCACTCAGACAGGATTCCATACATTTAAATTCAGTTGTCTCTTATTTTTATGAAATTTAAGGTGTTTTTTTAAAAAACTGAAACAATAATATATTGTTGAATAGGGAGCAGGTAGCAAGGAGCCAAGAGATAGGTGCTTGATTAGAGATAGACTTTAACCATAGAAATCCTTGAGTGGTGACTCAAAGACCAGGTGGAGTGAGATATCTGCAAACCAATAGGAAGTGCAGATGAGGACCTTCAAACCCACTAGCACAGATCATCAAGGTTCCATACAGTTGGCTGGGCTGTGTTCTGTATGAATGCATGACCCTCTTTGTGATAATAACAGAGCAGCACAGTAGATGGAGAGAGTAGTAAATGTCCAAAGGGTGAAGTGTACATGTGGAGGCTGCATGAATGAGGTAATTCATTTTTTCTTTCTTTTGGTACTGTGTATTGAACCCAGGGGCACTTCACCAATGAGCTAGATCCCAGAACTTTTTATTTTTTTATTTTGAGGCAGAGTCTCCCACAAAGTTGCTTAGGGTCTTGGGGTCTTACTCTCTCACTAAGTCACTGAGGTTGGCCTCAAACTTGTGGTCCTCCTACCTTAGCTTCCCAAGTTTCTGGGATTATAGGCATGCACCACTGTACCTGACTGGCTGAGGTCATACTTCTATATGAAGCAGCATGGAGAATGAGTGAATGGCTAGAGACAGAGTGGGATAGAGAGTTAAGATGAGCTCAATTTCCCATAAGGATTTTTACACTCATTTTAACTGTAAAAGAAGATTCATAAATGGGTTCTCATTACCACACATTGATACCCTGGTTACTGTACCTCTGTTTTCACTTCTCTGCACATAAATTCAATAAATGTCAATCAAAATTGCTCATGAATTGCTCTATCGAATTACTCTATTGGAATGGAAAAAAATGACATTGCACCAAATTCTTCCAATAAATGGGATGATTTCATCTCAAAATTCAAAGAAGAGATCAGTAGAAGTAAAATTTCCCATGACTGACTTTATTCTTTTTTTCTCAGGTGAAAAGAACCAGTACAATTATAAGTGAACCTGTAAAATATTTCCTCTGTCCTATCATTTAAATAAATATGAACTATTAATTATGAAATATGAACACCTAATTCATCCATTCATTCATTGAGTCATCAAAAAATTATTGAGTGTTAACTAAGTGAATGTGAGAATATAAAAGTATCTGGGTCATGATTTCTTCAAAGATTTTATAGGCTAACGGGGAGAAAAGATTCCATACACAAGAAGTGGGGAAGATAATTGTTAGAAAAGATGTTCAAAATTTTATCAGGATTCAAAGATCATGTTCACTTATGACTAGGGAAATAGACATATATTACCAAGGTGGAATTCTAGTTGAGCTCCTAAAATGAGCTCCTAAAATTTTGAAATGCACCATTGGAAGAGAATAGACATTTGTGATGTAAGTAATGTACACTGTAAGCAATGATAGAGTGGCAGGAAAATGCAGGATTGGAGAAATGATTATTTCACTTTAAAGATCAGGATATAGGGAAAGGATGATGTAATCTGAGCCCTGAAACTGGCACAGTTACTGGGGAAAAATAGTTCAAAGTTTAGCAAGACATTTTGAGGAAGGACAATTCAAAATTTTGAACACTGCTGAGCCTTGTACTTTATTTAGATGGCAAAGGGGGTTACTGAAGATATGGGAACACAATGGGAAGACGGATACAGTGTTGATAAGGAGACTGGATGGAGGGAGGGACACTAGATAATGAGTTATTGCATTAAAGGGAAAAGGTAGACAAAAAATACAAATGGAGAGACAAATGTCAGAAGTGTTAGAAAAGTTAAATCATTAGACTCTGGGATAGTTTGAATGTAAGGTGTGAGATAAAGAATAGTTAAAAAATGATTTCAAAATTTCAATCTAGGTATCAGGCAGACTAAAAATGTGATAGTTATAAAGCAAGGGAGTCTGCCAGCAGTAGTTTCCTGGGGTGGGAGTGGGGACCATGATGTTTTGATTTTAGACTGAATCTAGAAATCCAGGGCAAGCCTAGGGATGAGGATTTGCAGGTATTGCTTAAAGAATAATAATAATAATAAAGATTGTTGTAGGATTAAACCCTTCATATGCCAAGGAAGACTAACATTTTTCAAGCTCACAGAGCAATTAATGAGTCCAACTGGTAACCACTGCACATTCTCTTCAGCAAATATTTCTTAAAGACAGATGTTATATCGCAGAGCAAAATGTCTATGTGAATTGTGTCTTTGACTTCAAAATTGAATAGTGTGTTCTTCAGATACAATCTTAGAGGGTGTTTTTTGCTCAGTTCTATGGAAGCTTAGTTATAAAGTTTCCTTGTCTACCCCTAAACTCAAATGTGTTAGAGAACTATTATCCCATCCCCATGCTTTTGCTTTCAGTAATTTAATATCATTTATTTAAACAGTCACAGGAAAGAGCAGTTTAGACTTTTCCCCTAGAAAATACATTAAATAAATAAATGTTTATTCCCCAAGGATTATAGATCATTTTCTTCTGTCTAGGGGGCGTGCATTTTATACAAAAAAATAAAAAGAAAAAAGAAAAGGTCTAGATTTAATGTGACTTCCAAAGAAAAGTTGTCTTGATGTATCTGGATGAAATCTGACCTATAGATGTTCCTTCATGGCTATGCAATAAAAAGAGTATAATTAAAGATGGTGATACAAATTTAGAGGCAGAGGCTGATTGTTCACTAGGGTGAGGGACACTGTCCTTCCTATAGAAAAGGCTCAAAAGGTAACCTATGCAGATTGCCTTCCTTCTGTTAGCTATTCACAACAAGAATTGATGAAAAAGGCAGAATTTTCCCCAAATTTTCTGTTCAAGCTTTAACCCTGTCAGAGTGAAGCATCTAGAATTGCACTTTTTCCAGCCCAGCCATAGGAAAGTGAGTCGGTGTGTGTGACTTCAATTTTTTCCCCCAAAATGCCACATCAAAGAATTTGTGGGAGCCTCCTAACTTTCCCTAAAGTCGAGCTATTCCAAGTCTACAAGGCAGTGGTCCTTTTGATGTATGCTTTTTTTTTTTTAATTTTTTAAAATTTTTTTTAGTTGTAGATGGACACAATGTCTTTATTTTATTGCTTTGTATGTGGTGCTGAGGATCAAACCCAGGGCCTCACGCATGCAAGGCAAGTGCTCTACCACTGAGCCACAGCCCCAGCCCTGCTCTTTTTAATTAAAATGAAAGTGAGATGTTTAAGAGGCACAAAAATGTACATATGAATGAACAGGAAAACTGAGTCAAAAACTAATTATACCTAGACACTTGCATTCTGCTCCTGTAAGGCAGAGCTGGGAGTCTTTGCTCTTAATTGCTTTATGCTCCCTGTTTTAAGAAAAAGGAAAACTCTTCCAACACTTCATTTATCTGCTTTTGGTTGATGGCTCCCAAGCCCCAGCCTCTGTTCCCTAAGCCCCAGATTCATAGTATTGGATTCCTTATAGTACACTCTTACTCAAATTCCAAGTGTTTAATGTGAGATGCAATTTTACCTCTCCTCTGAATTTTTACTACTTCAACTTCCCCGCCTGGCTTCTGTCCTTGGACTTCTCTTTGTCACATTTTTTCCCCTCCTTCGGTGGGTAGTAGCAAGTTTATCATGTTCCATTTTCTATTACTTATATCTTCCTTTTGACTTCACTTATCCAACATCATTTAATAAATAACTGAATGCTCTTCTCTTCCAGTCAACTCTGATCTTTCATTTCTCTTTCTTTGGTACCTGGGATTGAACCTACTGTGGCTTAACCACTGAGCCACATCTCAATCCCTTTTTTTTTTAGTGTTTTATTTTGAGACAGGGTCTCCCTTAATCCTTAGAGACTCACTAAGTTGCTGAGATCAGTCTAGAACTTGCAATCCTCCTCTGCCTCCTAAGTTGCTTGAATTACCAATGTGTGCCATCATGCCCTATTTACTCTCTATCTGGAATGCTAGCTTCATTTTGTCTCTATGGTACATTGGTGCTGTTCCCCGGATCTGTCACCTACATTTACATCATCACAATGTAGTATCTCCTTTACTTTTTTCTGGTCTCATCTCTTGATACTGCACCTTACAATGAAAGTTCACAAAATCCTTCTATTTCTCTGATTTTTCTATGACACATTTAATCTACAAACTGGTCCTTTGTCTTTATAGAATTTTTTAATCTCTTAATCTGTTTCTATCAAATTAGAAGACATTTTTATCCAGAAGCTTTTCAATTAGGTCACCAAGTTCAATGCCACTTAGTTTCAGATTGAGTATGTCAAAGGAACCCTTTGAGCTACTGACAGTATAGTGCTAGACACATTTCAAGCACTCAAAAGACTGTGAATTATATCCTATCAAACAAATGTCATAAAAGACTTATAAATTTGACATCTTATCACTCCAATTGTACTAGAAACAAGAAGACAAAATGGACTCCTCATTCTTCTGTGTTTCTCAGTGCAATCAACACAGAATGAGGTACACCATTCATATGTAGTTCTTACCAGACAAGCCAACACAGCTGACCCAGGATCAATCACGCACTGACTACATACTGTATATCAAATGATTTACCTACATTTTCTGTAATGTAGGCCTCCTGATGTGGGCATTATTAACTCAATTTCACAGATGAAGAATCTGACTCCAGCAAAAGTTGGAGATAAGTAAGTGACAGAGCCAAAGTTTATAGCCAAATAAAACTAAAAATACTTATACACTATTTCTTACTCATTATGGTTCAACTACTGGGGAAAAGATACTTCTGAGATCATCTCTGCTCATTTGCAGGTAACACTTCTGAGAGGAGCACAGTGCTTGTGTATGTATATGATGCTAGACATGAAGTTATCATTGAGTTCATTCCTTCCTCCCTCTCTCTCTTCCTCCCTCTCTTTCTTGTGCTGGGGATCTTCTCAGTGCCTCAGGGATGGTGGTCAGGCACTCTCTACTGAGCTACTTCCCCAGCTCCTGATTACTAAAATTTCTTTAACAAACCTATTTCCAGAATATTTGTGGTTGGCTACTTGAGGCATGTCCTCTGCATCTTTTACCCAAAATACCCCAACTCCACCTTTGCCTTATCAATTGTATGTATGGACTACTTAAAGGAAAAGAATAAAATCAGTTACTTGGCTTGAAAGGAGGTAACAGACTATCTTCAAGTCTAAGAAAACTTGACTTTTAATGAATATCCACCCAGGCTCTGGTTCCCACAGGGTCATTAAGAAGTACATCCTCCTTCAGATGCACAGGTCTTCACCTGCAAGGACCCATTAGTGCTAATGGGTCATTTTGTTTTCCTTTCAATCACTCCAAGGATCAAAAGGAGAACCTGCAACTTTGATGAGGTGGTAATGGTACACAGGACTGAGACCACTTAAGAGTTTCCTTTGTTCACTTTGTATGGCAGCTCACCAAGAGACTTTAGACCACTATTTGCAATGTAAAGTGTTTATAAAGACTGTTCTAAGTGGTGATGCTAAGTGAAGCTTCAGTAATGAAAATGAGCGTGAGTCCCCACTTATAGAGCCAAACTCATCCACCTTGATATGTTTGAGGCTTGCATGCTGCACTGCTTGAATTGATGTTTTCTGCACTTTAGTAACACGGGAAAGATGACTACTTCTCTTCACTTAGCTCTGAAAAGTTATCAGGCAAATAAGTTTGCTAATAGAAAAATATGTTAAGAAGTGGAGAGAGAAAGGATATGCATTTTAATATTAGTTTTCTCTTTGTGTGGTGTCTTACCTTTCCCCCTTTGTTTCTTGAATTTTTTTCTTCTGTGACCTCAATCCATTGAGTGATTGAAAACACTTATTGGGTACTCACCGTTCAGAGTCCAGTACCAGGCCATGGGAGAATCTAAAACAAATTAAGTCTTAATCTGTCTCCTCCAGGAAATTGCAATCAGAAAGAGGAAGATTAGTTATCTTAGTCATTGCATGAATAACTTTCTGCACTTAAGTTCCATATCTATAAAGCCCAAAGCAGAGCCAAGACCTTTATTCAATTCCCCACTATTCTCTAATACTAAAGGTATTAGACCTGGAACAGAGTTAAAATTTCCTAACCACTTTAGTTCAACACATAGATATAAGGAGCAAGCATGTCCTTGCATTGATATTTGACATGTAAAAATATAAATCTCAACCCACATTCTCTGATGTGCAAGAAAGATAACTTGATTTTTCTATAACTCACCGTGGTTTCTATTTTGAGCTCTGATTCTTTGCATTGGTGAAAATATAATCTCAGGCAATTTCAGCCTCCTTCTTTCCCTGGAGTTATATCTAAATTATATGGAGCAGGGGCAGAATTTTTACTTTTGGGTGGCAGAGAGAATTAGTATGGAAACTGGTTTCATATATTCTAGACTCAACTCAGGTAGGTGCCCCCTGAATTGCTAGCAAGCATCTTTGTTCTTGTGTCCGTAACCTCTATGGGTCAGACTTTTTCTGCTATTTTTGGCCATTTGATAATGGCTCTGAGCTACAGTGGAGGATGGAAGGCTGTCTAGCCCCTGACATGTCTAAATGCACCATGCAGCCATTTCTTCTAGGGGATCTTACTGTTGTACTGTGTTCTCCTGGGCAAATACGCACCGATCTGCATTATTCCCCTAAACTTAACTGAGGTTTTAATACCCACCAGGGCTCAGCCCTTAAACTGGAAACGCATGCTTTCTTTTTGGTCTACACCAAATGATCATGCACACTTTGTCAAGGGAGAAGAGTGCCAGGATTTCCCTGAGGAAGGGACCTCAACTCAGGACAAGTGGGGTTCTTGAAAAAAATCTCAGAAAGGAATTTAAGGAACTGCATCACATAGAGGTGCAAATGGAGAATTATTGCAGAAAGTAATGATTATATATTCAAAGGGAAAGAGAGAGAGTAAGAGGCCATGTTCTGGCCTGGCATTCTGATATTACAGAGGGACAGTAGTAGTAGAGTCAAGGTGGAGTTACTCAGGTTCTCTACGGTTTTCTTGGGGCTGTTCCTTGCCTTCTCCTCATGCTCCCTTCTATGGCAAGGATATGGGTGCAAGAGTGTGGGCTGGGTTGCTCAGGAGTTGTTCATTTTGCATTTCAAAGAATTATGGGTGTTTCTTACATTCTAGTGGTTCTTGGGCATTTCTTTTTTTTGAGATTCTGTATTATTTACTTATTTATTTTTCTGTATCTGGAATTCCTATTTCAACTTGACTATGTTCCTCCAAATAGGGTGCAGGAAAGCTGTACTTTCCTCATATAAATGCCTACATATTCTATTTCATTCCTAGAAGAGTCTAGGCTTTTAAGAGTCAAATACAAAAAGCTAATTTTGTGTCTTTGATTTATGACTCACATCCTTTCTGAGGCAACTAAAACACAATGGCTTGAAATTTAAGTGAGAGGAAAGACAAAGGAAAGAATGGAAATTTGGGGGTAAATATCAAATGATATTTCAAAAATAGTATCCTATCTCAGACCAAAAACACACTATCCTTTGGTAATAATAAAAATGGGTGGTAGTCAATAAATCTTCATTTTATTTGAGAGGTAGGGGAAGTAAACACTACAGTTTGTTCAGTACAAATTATGCAGAATCAATGACATCCTAGTGAAATACAGCTTTAGTTAGCAAGTTACAGGGACAAATCTCCCAGTTTCTAAGGCTAAATGGCACTGAGAACAACACAGGATCTCTCTATTTCAATGTACTCATCAATACAATTCAGGAGCGTCAGATCTGTGGTTAGATTTGACCCTGCTCACAGGTTAATAAGTCAGCTTACTTTTGTTCCATGGATGCCGGGAGAAGTTATGAGATTTCCGAGTGAAGGGCCAAGGAAATATACTGCACCAAATAGCAGCATATCAGTTCTTCTTGTTCCCAAGTCTCATGAAGACAACACAGAGGGGCCTAGTTGAACATAGCGGGGGTTTTGTGCCGCAACTGAGAAAAATGTGACAAGTGACATGAAGTTGGCTAGAATGGTTAATTTGTAAGAGAAAATTCAAATTGCAAAGAAAAGTTAAAGAAGTAGCTGAAAAGAGAATGTTCTGTTAACAGAATTTGTAGGCAGGAGCAGTGTGTTATAGAATTCTGAGGTCATCCTCCTCAGGTTCTGCAGTGATGGGGTGACTGGGTCAATTAGTTACATCTACTGAATGCCATTTGAAAACGGTAGATAATTGGCTATTAAGAAAAGAAACAGAATCAAACAGATCGCACTCCCCTTTTTTAAGTAGTAGCCCCTGAAATTGGGGAATCCCAACCTTGAGATCTAAGGATGACAAAGCTGAGAAAAATGTTCCAATACAAAATGGAGTAAAATTAGAAAAATGATAACTTGTTCACAAACCCCAGAGCAGCATAAAGAGTCAAAAGATGTGTTATCTAATTTTTAAAAAAGGAAACACCTGAAGAAGGACCTAATATTCAGGTATACACGAACTATTATGAAAGTTGGTTAATAAACAGGATATATGGGCCCAGACAACAGGCTTAGGAACAGTACAGAAGGTGGTGTGACCGAAAGAAAGAGCTTGAAAGACCGCAAGAAAGACCGCACTGAAAGACCCAGGGTTCTCTAAACAGAAGTTAATTTAATAAGAAGGTTTATACAAGAGTGTCTGCTATATGTTTTCACTCTGATGGGTGCTTCCTTTGTGTTATCCTATTTAATCCTCATAGCCACACTTCAGAATAGGTTTTATTATTCCCATTTTGAAAATGAAGATAATAATGATCAGAAAAGCTGCTCATGAGTTGGTAAATAACTAAGTGCGGGTTTCAGTGCTGGGGTAGGCACCCTTGTGGCCCACTTCCCATGTTGAACTTGTTTAGTTCTCCTGGAAATAAACAAATTTCTTCTAGTTCTAATTTATTATTCAAATATTTCTATTGTTCCACACTTTTAGGAAACTAGTGAATCATAAATTTATGTTTTATTACTTTAATAAAAAATAAACCTCACTACTTTTTCTTCATTTTACTGTATTTTTTTTTTTTCTTTTTTGGTACTGGAGATTGAACTTGGGGGCACTCGATCACTGAGCCACATTCCCAGCCCTATTTTCTGTTTTATGTAGAGACAGGGTCTCACTGAGTTGCTTAGCACCTCACCTTTGCTGAGGCTGGCTTTGAACTTGTGATTCTCCTGTCTCAGCCTCCCAAAGTGCTGGGATTACAGGCTTGCGCCACTGCACTCAACTTACTGTATGTTTAATGTCAATAACATGTTACTTTTGTGACAAAGACTTTGTTTGATCTTCCCACAGGTGATTTGTATATAGGAGGAGTGGCTAAAGAGACATACAAATCCTTGCCAAAACTCGTCCATGCCAAGGAAGGCTTTCAAGGCTGCCTGGCATCGGTTGATTTAAATGGACGGCTTCCGGATCTCATCTCAGATGCTCTTTTCTGCAACGGACAGATTGAGAGAGGATGTGAAGGTATAGATCTTTTTTTACCACACTTGAATTATTCTGATTCTACCTTTAAATGGGAATGAATCTCACTAGCCAGCAAAATTCTGCTAACTGGTAGAACTCCCACTTAGAACTTAGAAATCCTTATCCATGCATTTTCATCAGCTTTTTGGTTGCTGTGCCCAAAACACCTGACAAGAGCAACATAGAGGAAAAAAAGTTTATTTGAGGCTTAAGGTTTCAGAGGTCTCAGTCCACAGACGATCCAAGGTGAGGCAGATCATGATGGCGGAAAGGTGTGGAGGAGGAAAGCAGCTCAAGACATGGAACTAAGAAGCAGAGAGAGAGAACTCTCCTCACCATAGACAAAATCTAAACCCCAAGGACACTCCCCCAGCAACCCACCTCCTCCAGCCACACCCAGTTACTTTTGATCAGTAGATTAATGCGCTGACTGTTGCTATTTTCTGTTTCTTTGCATTCTATAGTTCACCTAATTAGCATGTTAATCAGTTCTGCAGTGTTTGCTTTATAGCATTGAATAGATACCGGATTTAAACTAGAAACATATATTTACTCCAGTATTTATCAATTTGAACCCATCAATTTGAAAAACTTACATTCAATGGGCTATGAAGTGACCATAAAGCTCAGATACCCCATTCTCAAATCACTAGTTGATATGTGGGTACCTGTAAATAAGAATGCATCTAATGTATTATCTGTTGGGCAAAAATAGGTTTTTTGTATTACCCAAGGCTTATATTTCATGCTTCAGAAATGCACTCAACTATCTTCCATTCTTTTGTGCTATCAGACCACAATCTGTAGGAGTATTTTTTGATTATTGCTTTCATTATGGATAATTTTCACATCAACACCTCAGATTATTTGAGCCAATTCTCCCTCCATTGATGTAGTGTAATCTCATCATCATGAATCGTGTGGCTCTGGATGTATTGCTGCTCCTCTTTTAATGTTGAGCAGAGTTTGGTCCATTTTGAGAATGTTTGATCCATAAGGAGATTTCCTAGGAGAGAGGAGGAAGAAGCAAATGTGAATTCTTATCCCCCAGGAGATTATGAATCATTTCTTCTTGGCCAAAATAATGTTATTATATTTAGTAATTACCTAAGTGCCTGGAAATTTTTTATTTGAAAACACATTTTTCTTTTCTTCCTGAAGCATCTGTTTCTGTGAAAAGTTAGGTGAAATTCAAACTGTGCTGAAACAATAAAGGAAGATCAAGTTTGGTTGTACCAGAGGTTTAACCCAGGGGCACTCTACCACTGAACTACATCCTCAGCCCTCTTTATATCTTATTTACAGACAGAGTCTCCTAAATTGCTGAGGTTGGTCTAGAATTTGGGATCCTGTCTCAGCCTCCTGAGTTGCTGGGATTTCAGATATGCGCCACTGTGCCCAATTTGAATTCATTTATTATTATTAACATCATATTTATTTTCTTAATTTTAAATTTTGATAGAACACTTTTGTAAAACAAAAAGACAATGTGTGTTTTCTCCTTGTATCACTTAAGGGAACAAAATTGTTAAATGAAGAAATTACCTCAAGCAGATGGAGACAAGGATGTAGACATGACTTTAGTTCTTGGAGGTGACCTAATTAGTAAGAAATTGTACATTAAACTACTTTAAAGGAAAAAGTCCTACACAGATTTTGTAAAATATTTTTCAAAAATAGGATTTTGGTGCTAGGGATATAGCTCAGTTGGCAGAGTGCTTGCCTTGCATGCACAAGGCCCTGGGTTCAATCCCTAGCAATGCATGCACGTGCACATGCGTGCACACGCGCACACACACACACACACACACAATAGGCTCTTGTTCAAGTTGCTTGGTAAGTGCTTCCTCATCTACAAGAAATGGCAGGGACAGACAGACAGATACAGCCACTGGCAGCTGATGTTTGTGAGTGGGTAGAAGAGAAGATTAGGAGAACAATATGTTCTTACCTAGGGTGGTTGCAGTAATGAACTTTGTGTTAATCTCCATCCTGATCTAGTAAGCAATTTGGTTAAGACGATTAATTCCACATCGTGTTGGTGGATTTAAATTACCTTCTATACATTTTAACTCATTCAGTTGAGGACAGCGTTGGTTCTTTTCATAAGGTTTTAAATTTCTAAGCATTAATAATTCTCACCTCTTTTCACCCCATTTTCTTTACTCTTAGACTATTAACATGTCCCTTCCTTTCTGCCCTGACACTTCCCTGAGTTTTGCTTTCCAATATCCAGGTTAACAACTTTATAATTTTAGATATATTTGTCATAAGTATAACTGATGAGAGTCCTGTGTTTTTAGGAGTAGCGATTAAATTGTACATACCCAATAAATTATCTCCTGAAAGATAGTTATCTCATGGAGCATGAGTTCAAATCACATTGGAATCAATTTCCATAATAATAGAAATAGTACAGCAACCAAATAACAACTTAAGATTTTTCATCATTCCTACACAATAAGACCCAGAAATCTCTAAGCTCTTGGCATGCAAAAAAGCTTTTGGCCTTTCCTCAATAATCACTTGCTATTTTTCATTTCTAACTTTTTTCAGTGAGTAGTAGTTAATTTTTAAATAATAAAATACATATCAGCTAGGGGTGAAGCTTTACCCTGTCAAAGTTTCTTTAATGTTCCTCAAACTTTAGCTTGTATCAGAATCACTTGGCAACTTGTTCAAATCCACATTCCCAGATACCACCACCAGGCTGCCTGGGAGAGAGCCCTAGAATTTAAGTCTCTAACAAGTGCCCAAGTGATGGCCATGCTGTAGGGCCTATACTTTGACAATTACTGCTTTGGATGGCATTTTCCTGCTCATTTAACAGAAATTAGAGGGTGATAAGCAATAATTGGGTTCACTAAAGTCAAGATCACTTCTCTACAAAAAGTTGAAAAATTTCACCATATTTTTATAGACCTGTAACATTCAGTCCTAGACTACTTTATAAGTGACAGAAATACTTGTCTGTTTAATTAGGATAGCCATCTTTTATTAAACAATGGTGGCAATATATTTATATATGCTATCTTATTTAAATCCTCAGAAGGTTATAAATCAGGTATTATTGTCTTTTTGAAATGAGTAGATTGAGCCTCAGAGATGGATAGTGACAACCCTAAGGTTAGATATTTCAAACTCAATTTACCTTCCTTGAAAGCCCAGGCATCTAACCACCATCCCCTATTGTTCCTTTGGTTTCCGTGGATTATAATTTTTCCCTTCATTTTCCTCTCCTTTTCAGACATATCTTTTTTTTAATCACTTAATACAAATGTCCTTTGGCTTGTTCCCAATTTTAGTCAGTTATAAAAGAAAAGAAACATTATGTAACTAAAGAGGAAAATAAATTCAAGGCTCTGCCTTGTGCAAATGCCTGTCAGTATTTAAGTATTGTTCTAGAAAGTGAGTACTTTGAAAAATGTGCCTTGTCAGGCGCTGCATTCTCTTGTGATACCTGAATATAAAACGACTGTTGTGATAATGAAAACAATAATAAAAATAAAGGACGTGTTTGTGCTCAAAAAGTTTTGGCAGGTATTCTGAGTTGCATTTCTACAATGTGGGCAGATTAATTTCTAGAATTGCAGTTTTACTATTTTTAGAGTTTAGCATTGTTTCATAATTGCATTTCTGATGCTTTTGGAAAAACAACAGAAAGACTCTGGTCCTTCATCAGTTCTTGCTCCTGTCTTTCCTTCAGCTGTGCAGGCCAGGGAGAAAATAACCATCTGATCAGGCAGCATCAGGCCTGCATGAAGATTGCTGCCCTCCTCCGAGGGTTGCTTTGAGAGACTTTATTTTTTTAAAAAATGCTGATTATACTCAGTTTCAAAGATCAGTAGACAACTTACCTCTCATAGGTTGGAACCACAATAAAAACTGAGCAATTTATTGGTACTCAGTACTTTGACACAAAGTTGAGAAACAGTTACATCTATTCAGGTTCCCTGGACTTGAGTGGTTATTATTATTATTATTGCTAATATAAAAATTATTCTTATTGTTATTATTATTACTACTAGTAGTATTATATAATCAGAATTTATAATAATATGGTTTCTGAATTTGTGAAAATTCACATAGGTAAGGCTAAATCCAGTCATTTCCTATAAATACCTATACTGAGAAAGTTCCCATAGAAATGTGATTGTAAGGTGCATGTTTAAAATCCATTTTACAACATTGATTTACAGAAGCAATTCACTTTTAATCAGTAAAGTAAGTACCTCAAAGCCTCTGACTATTAGTCGCATCCAATTAGGCTGCTATTTTTATATTTTCAGAAAACCTAAAAATCTTGTTTATTAGAAAATATCTTTAATTTACACTTGAAAACTATTTAGTTGGACTGCATTCCCTTCCCACCCTAAGCTATCCCTTTTAAGTGAATCTTTACTGTAATGATTATTCATTAGGCGGTTTGTTAGGGCTGAAGACAGTCATGAAGGTGTAGTTCATATGGACATAACTCTGAAATCCTTGAGACTCAACTGGAAAGAGCAAGGATGAATATTCCACAGTGAAATCTTATAAAGGAATTTGCTCTATGGAGAGTGATCTTACAGTTTGTTTCTTCCATCCTTACTACTTTTATCCATTTCAAATGATGTATACATTCTGGTAGTTTGGTGTTATGATAAAGTCCAACTGTTGGCAGTGAATGACTGGCATGATAGTTTTAAGCCTTAATTGCAAGAGAAAGATAAAAGACCTAGAGAGAGAAATATGGAAAAGGAAAATTGTTCTGTTAATGACCACAGTCCACATTGTGTCCACACAAGACAAATGGTACTGCATGTTCCAAAGAAGCAATACAGTCAATTTGGTAATGCATTCATATTTATTCAAGAGAGGAAAAATTATAAGAACCTTTTTAATTTTCTTTCATTACATATCATTGGCTCAATTAACCATTATATGCACACACACATACATATACACACATATGCACAGTAAAATTCTATAAGTTACTGCTTTCTCATTTTGGCTTCTCTTAAGATTTATGGCTGTTAGATTTAATTTGTTTGCTGTACATAGCATTTTCTCCCCTTTACAGCAGCATGCTCCTTTGAATCTGAACGTTCTTCTGTGTTTGCCCCATTTCAGTATTGCTTACTAACATTTACTATATTTTGCTTTTTTTTTTTTTATTTTGCTGACAAAGTTGCATTGATGAAAGCTGACTTGCAAGGTAGATAGCCCTGTGTGTATACAACAAGACTGAAACCCCATACTACACAGTGGAAAACCAAAAATAACTTTCTTTTTTTTTTACATTTTTGCTGTAACTGTTATTTGGGTTCAGATTTTATTTTTTCCCTTCTTAAAACCTCCTTTTGCAGCAGAGTTTGCATAAGGCTTTCAGTCTTGAACATGTTTGTATAGTGATTGCTTCAATCATTCTTCTTTAGTTCTCTGTTTTCCAGTGTTCTAGTTATGATTCTTTAGAACCAGACTAGCATTCTTTTGACTTGTATGTTCAATGGAGGCATGCCATCTATATGGAGTTCTTCATTTTCTGTTTAATTGCATGAGATTGTTAAAGCATGTGAACTGATACTTGCCAACATACCTACCCAAAACACCCAGCAATCATAACTTTATCCATAGTTTGTGCAGGGAAACATCTGGAACTTCCAGGGCATTTCTGTATAACTCTCTTTGGTTATGTTGCCAATCCTTATCTCAATATCATGAAGTTATAATCTCCATTTTTCATGGTGTTTCTATTCCATTGGTCTGAAGTTAAGGAGATCCATTCATTTTCTAAAAACCAAATGGTGACAGAGAGTTATTGATGATGGAGTGAGATTACCTGCTACTATGATAGTATTAGAAGCTACGCATTTGCTTTTACTATTTGTTTGTTTAGTTTATTAATTACTACCATGTATTTTGTCATATACTTGAAACAAGAAAACCTTCATGTTACAGCTTCTCAGCTCCTAATTCAGGTGTGTGAACTAGAACTTTCACAACTGGTTTGGACATGTAACCTGAGGTGTTGGCAACTACTCTGTGTGATCTAGCTCACGTGTAAAGCATTTTAGATTGTTTTTAAAAACCCAAGTTTCCTTTGGAATGTTTCTCAGGACCCAGCACAACCTGCCAAGAGGACTCATGTTCCAATCAAGGTGTCTGCTTGCAGCAGTGGGATGGCTTCAGCTGTGACTGCAGCATGACCTCCTTCAGCGGGCCACTCTGCAATGACCGTGAGTACCTCGTCATCGCACCTTGTCGCTGTTTCTAGCTACTGTTCCCTATTCAGGGTCTAAAACTGGAAGTCCTTATGTTATATCCAACTAAGCTCTCATAACCAAGAGAAGCAGTTCTTTCTACAGGAAGGACAGTTCCCACATATTAAATTATTATTCTGGGATGTCATTAGCTAAGGGCTGTGATGATGATGATTCTTTAGGTTTCAACTGCAGGTTTGTTTTTTTAATGACTAACGGTCACATTGTTCTAAAGAACTTTTTTCATTTCCGATATTTGGTGATTTTCCTCTAGTTTTTGAAACTTCACAGTGCTTTATATTAAATTATATTTAATTTTGTGAAATCGTATCTTCAGGAATGTGATATTGGTGACTGGATACAAGTGTTACATTTTGCTCTATTTCTATACTAAGTCTACATTTACCTTCACTTTAACAACAATGTGTTTAATCTTTGTCCTTCAAGTACTCTCCCTTGTTTTGTAGCCACTCACATTTTCTTCCTTTAGTCCCTGATGTATGAAATGCATGACAATGAAATGCAGCATTTGCGTTGTATCAGATCACACCTGCTAGTGCCTAATCTATATTATAGCAGCCAAGGTGGAATTAATTGGTCCTTAGGACACAGTTTTCCTTCTCAACTTGCAAATAGTCTTCCTTTAAAGCACTTTATCAAAATGCCAAAAGCATTTCCTACAACACATTTCCTTCTACTGCACTAAAAGAATATCCTTGACAAAGCCTCCTGTTTGCAAATTACATGTTTTATGTTATAAATACTACAACTTGTAAAGCTAATGTTCTAGGTGATGGGATAGGGGATGCCATGATTGAAGGTCTGAGGTTTCACAACAGAGGCTCGACTTGAGTGTGGATTTAAAGAATATCTAGAGTTTGTTCTTTCTGACCTTTGTCAATTTGGAATTTTATTCATGTCAGTAGATATGTATATCACAAGGTCAAAGGTGGGGTCAAACTAAACTATTCCACTGAACTGACTTGTTGCAGCCTAGAAATATGGTTCAACAGTTGTCTCAGGTTTCCCATCAAAAATATTGACAAGAGCAAGCAATTAATACACTAGTAAAGAGTAAGTTTATACTTGGAAGAAGTCTGTAATTCCCATGCCATCAGAGATTGAGAACTATCTATCTCCATTTTACGAGTGTCATCTTCCATAGAATTATAGTAAACTTGAAGCAATAAAAATGTATTCAAACTGCCAAACATTTGCAAACACTGTATTTCTGCAGATCAATCACACTTAAGAACAATAACTCTGTTTTGAGTTATATAAATAATCTTATACAAAGACTCACTAAATACTGATATATGCAAAAACAGAGAAAGCAATGTTTAAACCTTACAATATGCATATGCATCTTTACAGAAGTAACTTCCTGCATTTGTTCCTATCCCATAGAAAATGACATAACGTTATTTTCCAGGACAACCAGAAGACTGAAATTTTGTTGATTTTATTATAGCAAATTTTTAGTCCTGAATACAATTCTGACAGATGCATGACTACATGTGGTAGTTGAAAGGGCTTTTTGGTATGAAAATATTTTTCATTTTGCTAAAGAACATTCTCTGCCAAATTTTGCTTAATCTAGTTTCCATGTTTTACAAAACAGTTGCCAATTGGTTGTGTCAGACTGTGCATCCTCATATACCAGTTAAATGTGAAGAATACAATTTTCCATAAGTATTTGTTGGGCTTTTCCTAAAGGAACATCAAGATCCAACCCTGAGTATCATCCTGTCCAAATCATTTTTTACAGAAAAACTATTTGAATACTGCTCTTGGGTGATAGTAGTAGTGATGGCAATGGTAAAGCTATTTGTTATCTTCTTGTAAATAGGTAAATGTCACTCAACAAATATGTTTTCTGATATGCCTCTTGCACAAATCAGCATTAAAATTGCTTTGGAGAGTTCTCAAATGCATGCATTTTGATTAAATCGTTACCTCTTAGTGAATTTTCTGGATATGTGAAATGATGTCATGGTTCTCACCTTGGAGTTTTTGGTGATGAGGCTATGTTAAGCAAAAATCAGTATTTAAGGGTAAATATTATTTTCATATCAATTATAATTAGTAGAAGGTACAATAGTAATTTTTACTTTGAAGACACGTAAGTTGAAGCTTGAAGTAGCTTGCCACATTTCCTCATTTTTTAAATTGATCCAAATACATCTTATGTCTACATCTCACTTTTTCTATAAGATGCACAAATAGAATTAATGTGATTACTTGAATTTAGCAAATTCCTTTTCTATATAGAGATTTACTTTTTTTTTTTTTGTAATAAAGCCATTTAGGGCATTTTGTTTACTAGGGCATTTTGTTTACTAATGAAGTTTTATTTTGGGACCACAACCTTCAACTTCATAGGAAACAATAACAAGAAAGGAAATAGGAACAAATATTTTTAATATGGGAAAGAAAACACCACATTAAACATGAGAGCCTTTCTCTAAAATGCAACTTCTGAATGTCATCTATCTGATAATTCTCAAGGAATAGGTTATAGTAACTAGAAAATTTTATTTATATTAGTCTGGAGATATAATTAACAGTGGGAACATGGGAATATTTGATATGTGCACGTGTAATCTTGGATAAATCAAACTGATTGAACTGAAAGGAAGATTTCAAGAAAAGAGACACTAGTGCAAAGTGAAGCCAAATGTTATTTTGAAGAAATGCATTTGTGCAAAAGAAACACTTTCTTCCCTGGAAATTTGCCACCTGAGTGACCCACTCATTAACCAAAATGGTGTGTGTGAAGGGGTGTAGGGTAGTGTTATATACTCAACACTACCAAATTTTAGGTCTGCATATCATTTTCTCTGGTTTATTGTAGTCATTTCTTAGTTGTCCCCCCTCGTCCCACCCTCCCTCCTCCAATCCATCCTGTACTTCTCTATTAGTTCTGTTCTTCCTATTCTCCCTGATTTGAAGGTCACTGGTCTCTCCTGATTCTCTCAACCAGTGGCAATGTTTTTCCTCCTCTGTTCTCACAAGATTTTGTACTGTTTTATCAGCCATCACTTTCTACCTTATAATTTCTTATGTCTCATCTCCCTATAAGATTATGCACCTCTCATGAACAATTTCTTTCCTTTTTAAATTTTTCTTCCTTTTAGTTCATAAGCCCTATATTTTTGTATAGCATGTTGCATATAATTGGTGATAATAGCAACTTGCGAAACCAATATAAACTGAATGCATGAACCTTTCAAAACAATTTCTGGTACCTCAGTGGCCCACACTATTCTCTAGATTCATCAGTCTGGAGTTCATAAACCTCCATGTTCTGACCCTGGCCTTCATTTCCATACTTGTCTATTGCAGATCCTTGTACATATGGTGTGTTACTGCCAATTTACTTACTCATGGCTTTTTGTACAACATTACACTTCTCAATTTCCTCAGTGTTACATATGCTAATCTCTCCACCTGGGGAATGCGCTCATTCCACCTGGATTGCATTCTTTTCACTATCTGCTTGAAAGAGTATCATTTCCTTTTCAATCTCCACTTAAACTATTTTATCCAGTGGATAAAATAGTTTGGTTTTGAGTTGGGCATTACCTTCTCTTCTTTGGTAATCTTAGGGCAATAATGTGTTGCACATATTATTGTGTGTTGTAGATTTGTGAATTTCCTCTTGGGTTGATGGTTTATCAAGTGCTCAGTGTATGTCAGGTCTGTGCTGAATTTACATTCATTATGTAATATCAGTTTACATTCATTGTGTAACATCTACACATCACCAATTCATGCTTGCATATCACTCATCATCATCAAATCAGTGTGTTATCCAGTAATTCTTTTCTGCTTTTTCCCATTGGTCCAGAATAAAATATGACCATATTAGCTAATTTAATGTCAGGTTGGAGAAGATGAATATGGCTATGATCACATGGAAAATAGCGAACATAATAACATTGTCACATTACATTAGAATGGAAATGTAGTGTGCCAAATTACAGTTCAGCTTCAACGATGTCTGTTACCATAAGGGAGTAATACATCAAAGTGCTGTTATTTTGGTGCTATAACTTAGGAGGGTGTGGACTCTGCTAATAAAAAGACTATTTTCAGAATTGTAAACTTGATCAAGGGAAAATCTGGGAGAAATTCATTATATCTTTTGTATGAGAATTACAAATATTCACAGAAGCAAGGATGAAGTACATTTGACTGAGACTTTTTTACCATGGCCTTTATAAATATCTTAAGCTTTATTTCTTATCTTCTTCTGTTGTTTGGAACAGGAATCAAATATTCAGTGTGCAAACATCAATACCCAAAGTAATGGAAGTGAACCATAATATATGTGAAAATAAATATATGGATTCAAGTAACATTTCTTCCCTCCTTGAACTACCGGTAGTATTAAGCTGTGAACTGATTCGCTGCTGGTGCCATATAGGGCTCAATTCACAATTAGCTACATCCACTGCCAGATATTTATTGTAAATGTAATTAGTCTTATTAACTTTGAATCACTCAAGCATTTCTAAATGGTGCTCCTTAAGCTGTTTAAAGCAATTTATAAGCAATATTTACTGATAACACCTTAAAAAATCTACCTGTGGGGAAACAGGATCAGATCTATCTCAGGTTAAACTGTAAAGGATTAAAATATTGTTCATAGCCAGCCAGGAAATGCAATAAAAGACAGAAAAGAAAGTGTAATATGTGGTAGAGAAATGTAATACATAATAGAAGTGCTATCTTCTATTTAATATAAATTTATTTTTGTTCTTCTTATTGGTAATAGCATAAAAATAGACACAGTAGACACATGAAAGGAATCGTTGGTATTTTCATATTGCACTCAGGCAGCTAGCTAATTGTATAGACTATGTCTATGTAAGAAAAGTTAAGTGGGAAGAAAAATCCCAGAACAGCAGAATAGAGCATTGCTTCATTTTAATTATCTAGATCAGTTCTCTGCATTGTGCAGCAGCTGTATGATCCATGACTCTAAGTAGCCTTTTACCTTGTGTACGCACTACCATTTTGGTTCCCAGAAATCAAGGAGAAAGGCTTACTGGGGAGGTTTTCTTTACCTGCTAGTGTTCTCTATTCTTCCTGACTTGATGAAAACTCTGACCATGTTGGACCTTAAATTGGTTCTTGTCCTAGTACTCTTCATCGCAGATCTTAGGTAAACATGAGGCTGGACTTCCATATTGGCATTACCGTGGTAAATAGTATCCATCTCAACTAACAGGGCTGTAGTGAGAGTTTTGCCAATCACCTTGGTTAACTCTCCTTAAGGGGTAACTGTGGTTCCAATTTTCACAGATACTATTTCAAATGGATCTATGACCACAGTCTCCCTCTGGATACTTCTGTTTTTGTGTGAGTGCATTGTGCCGAGGTCTGTCACTTTGCCTCCTACCCATAGCAATACATCAGGTGTAGAATCCAGGCTAGCATAGAGATACAGCCTTAATCATAGGCACTGATTTATGAAATTTCATGCCTTTAGGTTTATTTTTACTTTTAATGTGGATTTTATGAAAGTTTGGTAAACAAAATGAAATTATGATGAATTTTCAGAATCCTGCATGATACTAAATATGCATGAATAATAAATAACTTAATATCCATTTGTTAAGAAGATATGCAAAGAAAATAATTTGTAAAATATTTTCCTCACTTTATGGAATCAAATTATCATATTTTTTTCCTTAAAAGGAAGTATAAGATTAAACATAATTGGTTTGGACTTTATGAAATATTTTATTTGAAAAGAATATAATTGTGATTGGATTTAAAGGGGAGGTTGAATCTGGCATAGGTGGTTCATATACTTCTCTGATGAGCAAGAAGAACTACAAAAATTTTTCATGTAGATCATATCAACATAATTTACTATTAATAACAGGATTAATATGTATTTCATGCATGGTGTTTACATTCTATAAATCTCACATTTTAATTCAAAAAAAAATCTTTTTTTCTTTGGTGGGGGATACCGGGGATTATACTTAGGAGCATCAACCAGTGAGCCCCATCCCCAGCCCTATTTTATGTTTTATTTAGAGACAAGGTCTCACTGAGTTGCTTAGTGCCTTGCTCTTGCTGAGGCTGGCTTTGAACTTGCAATGCTCCTGCCTCAGCCTCCAGAGCCACTGGGATTACAGACATGCGCCACCACATGCCAGGCCAAAAAAAATATCTTTTTATGTTAATTTAAAAATGAGAATAAGAAATAGTTTTAAGTAATTTAGGGGGATAATATGGCTAATTATTGGCAGAAACAGAATTGGAATATAAGTCTATCTTTAAGCTCATATTCTACTTTTCACCCACAGTTCATCCAAAGAGAGGTACATTCAATGTCAATACTTTGGAAGTTCCCCAGCAGAAAAATTCCACAGAGAAGTGAATAATGAGTGGAGTCTAACATTGCTATTTATTCTTATGCTCTTCTGACTCTTAATTCTTAGATTTAATTTTAAACACTATGCTGCATGAAACACGCGTCTTTCCCTCAACTATACTTTGTCACTTCTAAAGAGGAGTTAAAAATTCTGGGTGAGCTGTCGAAGCATACTGTCACTAACTTCCAATTCTATTATAAAAAGGTACTGATTATGAAAGAGAGAAGGGAATTTTCTGTGATTTTTCTGTGACAGCCTTTCAAAAATAATAATTTAATATTTGATCATGAAATCAGGCAAAATATTACCTTAAGTTCCTTTACTTAAATCAAATCCACAATGCCTGTATTATGGGAAATGGGCAGCTCAGATTCAGTGTCATGCAGAACAATGAATGTGTTCCTAGTCTTTCATTATGTTAATTACATCTCCGCTTTTCCTTTATTCAGTTGTGGAGGCAAAAGAAAATAAATCCACATCGGAGGTTAGCAGTGTGGTCCTTGAAGGTCTTTGGAAGATATATAAGAGAAACATAAGAGAATGCATGAAGCCAAGGGCATGAAAAATTACTACAAGATTAATAGTAATGACCAAGGTCCCTTCGTATTTGTAGGGAAGGGAAAGAAAGCTCTCAGGAAATGTAGAGTCTAGGAAAAGGTCAAGATAAAAATAATGTTGTACTTGCATTAAGGGATAATTCACACCATAAAGGAAAAAAATATTACTGTGAAGAAGATGCCTCTTGTCCAGTGATCCTTTTTCCTCCCTGAACAAAGCATTCTGTGTCTCTAATGAGATTTACTGCAGCAATTAAAAGGGGTAGCATTCTTTTATGGGGAGGAATTACAGTCTTCTCTCCAGCTCTGTGCTGTTATACATTTTTACCTCTCTGGTAGCATTCAACAGCAGCATAAAACACAAGAATGATCTGTTAGCTCTGGGTGTTATGGAGTGTATGATTTTAATGACTCTAATGATCTAAATTCACATCTCTCAGAAAGTGACCTAGAGAGTGTAAAGCTTACTCTCCCCAGGATTTGGTGAGACTGAAAGGTACAAAGGCATTTCCTAACTTGAAATAATTTCAGAATGGAGCAAGTTTCACAAAAGGATCAGCTGATATAGAAAGATTTTGTAAAAATGGGTCATAAACAAGAAGGAGGCTGCATTTGAAGGAGACGGGGAGAACTGTTCGCGTAGGTGTGAATGCTTCTTATAAATATATGACATATGACCCTTTAAGAAGACAAACAGATGGAATATGTAGCAAAAAATGAAGAATACATTTTGCTTGATTTCTCCAATTGAGTGGTACACTGTGTATTTTGATATTTGGCAGTCCTACTGTTGGAAGTGTTCAAGCCTCATGTGGATTCCAGTTGCTCAGGATGATGACGACATTGTGAATACTGCTAACTAAAAATAGGCTATTGGATTCTCCAACTTATGATACAATGCTTAGTATTCCAGCCATGTTTGCACACCAAGTTTTTTTGCATGTGTGATGGGGATTGAGAGATTGAAGGATTGAATCCAGGAGTGTTTTGCCACTGAGCACATCCCCAGCCATTTTTATTTTTTAATTTTGAGACAGGGTTTTGCTGAGTTGCTTAGAGTCTTGCTAAGTTAGTGAGATTGGCCTCAAACTTGCCATCCTCCTGTCTCAGCCTCCTGAGTCACTGGGATTATAGGCGAGTGCCACCGTGCCCAGCTGTACACCAGGTCTTTGATGGTCACTTCAGTGTACAACTTGAAAGAATACAAAACTGAGGATCCAAATTCATGTAATCATTGCACAGTTGGAGTATTGCTGAAACTGCAGGGTCCATCATTGATGGCATCAATCATGAATCTGCTCTCCTAGGCCCTATTCAGGGAAGTGTCCCATTTTGCTAAATTAAAAACAGGAAAGTGTCAGAGAAATACCATTTCCTCTCAGCCGCAGGAGACATCACAGAAGTAATTAAACTGGATTTGGTGTGTCAGGCACATTCCTTTTATTGACAGTGACAATAATTCTGTAAATCAAAACCTGGAAGCATTTTCAGTGTTGTTGAAGTGCTAAAGATAAAACCTAAGGTTCTTAAAATTAAATCTCATGAAACTAAAAGTGATCTATAGCATGCAGTATGAGAGGCTGCTGCCTGAGTCGTGAATGCAACTTGTCTTCTGAGATTCAGAGCCAACAAGCAATACGATGATGAGTATAATTTTTCTTTTTAGTTTAGTCCCTGAAAGCTATAGAAACATATAGGCAAATGGAGTAGTAGTTCTTAGTACCAGCTCTCATTTATGGTTTTAAGGTTACCTGGAAATTCCTCTCCGTGCTACCTCAGTATTTCCTTTTCTAATGGTTTCAATAGGTCTTACTGATCCCTGTTTCCCTGGCAGTCCTTCATCCTTTTATTCATCATTTAAGTTCTCCAAATCTTGCTTAACAAATGCACCTACACAGCATGTTTTTTTCTTCTTCCTTATACACTCTGGCATCAGCTTATATGATACAGGCATGTATATAGCCCACTGATATAGTCATGGAGTGTTCCTGTGCTTTGTCTCTACCAAATGACTCCCTCATCTGGACTGTCCTTCACCATCCCTACTTCTGCTTTGCCTAAGGAAATGCAGCCCATGCAGATAACCTGGTTCAGATCCGCTTCATCCAGAATAGGACAGTCTTTGTTCCTGGGTGGTTTCTTCTGTTTGGGAGGCCAAACATTTACTGTTAAAAGGTGTCCACCTGGGTACGCCTTTATTTCAACTATATTTTACATCCAATTCTTCTGTTTTTTGTTAGTTTTGCAGAGTGCCCAGCACATGTCAAATGCTTGGTAATATTTGAAGACTGGTATCTCAAAGCCTCCGTTAGTTAACTCTGAGTGTGTGTGTGCACTTGTGTGTGTGTTTGTCCCTGCCTAGTCCTACCCCTTATTTAAAAGTTTATGTACATATCATGTAACATCTGGCAGGAGTAATTTATTATGTTGTATCACATTACTATAAATGCATTTTTCATTGTCTTTATTCCTGCTAGTAAAGACCCAGTGATTAGAGTTATGTATAGCTAAGAAAAACTTTGAGCAAATCTGTGTGTGTGTGTGTGTGTGTGTGTGTGTGTGTGTATGCATACACACTGTGAAAGATGATGGGTTTAGAAAACATTAGTTTCTACATTTTTCAATTCCACTGAAGTCCTGCTTTATATATCATCACATTAAATTTGACAAATGCTAGGATCTTTTGTCATTTCAAGATAACTACTTTTTGTTCACTTTACTTTTTTCTCATTAATTAGCTGATACCTGCAGGAATAATCACATCATTATGAAATGCTACACTGCCTATTTGATGTTTTTATATGAACTATACGATTTTGCAATATTTCAGTATTTTTCTCACAATAACATAATATCTCTGGGGAAAATGATACCATTTCTCTAATAATAGTATATCACTGTGTGCCCAGCTTTTGTGCACCCATGTCCTTGAAGAATTCTCAGAGTGTTCCCTTTCAAAAGCTACAGAAGAGCCACCTATCCACATGGTGTTGTATAGATGAAATTAAAAATACTGGCGTTTTCTTTTCCATATTAAATATGCAGATGATAGCATTATTATACGCAATTGTCCCAAGACCAATATGCTCACTTTGCCTAATTGCTTTGATTCAATATTTTTGGAGAATACACTGGAAATCAGCTTAAAAGGACGATGACTATTTTCTGTCTTCCAGTCTACGTACATGATAACATGTCTGCTGAGTTCACAATGATAGCATCAGCAACAAAACTTGTTTGGTTTTTGGAGGGATTCAGGAAAAAAAAAAGGTTTTTGTGTGGTGCTGGGGGTTAAACTCAGGGCCTTGTACATGCGAGGCAAGCACTCTACCAACCAAGCTATATCCCTGGCCTGAGAAAAAACAAGTTTTAAAAATAAATTACTAAGCCAAGTGCAGTGGCACACACCTGTAATTCCAGCACTTTGGGAGGCTGAGAGGAGAATCACGAGTTCAAAGCCAGCCTCAGCAATGGCGAGGCTCTAAGCAACTCAGTGAGACTCTGTCTCTACATAAAACACAAAATAGGCTGGGGATGTGGCTCAGTGGTCAAGTACCACTGAGTTCAATCCTCGGTACCAAAATAAATAAACAAACAAACAAATAAGTAAATAAACTGCTAGAATGCTAGAATTAGGCTACCTGAAAAAAAAAGTAGTTAAGAGGTTGAACTACATTAGTAGGATCAGTTGTTCCCAAACAGTGATTCCTGTATCAGCATTTTCAGTGTAATCTGTGAATTTGTTAGAAATTCATATTCTCAGGTTTCAGCCCAGAACTCTTGAGCTAGAAATTCTAGGAATGGGCCCAGTTATTTTTGTTCCATGTTTTCCATATAAGAAAAGTCTTTATTTAATGGAATAAAATAAATTCTCCCTAAGAAATTTTTATAAATAAAAATTGTGACTTCCTTTCAGAGAGTTGCAATAAAATCTTGAGTGTTTCATACATGGTAATATGAAAAAAATACAAATTTTCATTCTGATTATCAGCCTCCTCAGTTGGAGGGCAATCTTGTGAAAGTTTGACAAGTTTCCATTCACACCAGTCATGGTGTGAAAAATTGAGTTCAAAATCAATTTTTCCCCACAGTGTGAGGAGAATGACCAAATCAAGTCTCTCTAGTCTTATCTTTTTGGATTCTTGGGAGTAATAATCTGATAACTTGTATAGATGGAAAATGAAGTAGTGTTCATTTCTGTAAGCAAATTTGAACCCAGAAGAAATGAGAGTCCACTGAATCACTGTCAAAAGTGCCATTAACATAAGAGACAAAATTTCTCAGCTGGGTATGGTGGCGCACACCTGTAATCCCAGCACTTTGGGAGGCTGAGACAGGAGAATCACGAATTCAAAGCCAGCCTCAGCAATGTTGAGGCATTAAGCAACTCAGTGAGACCCTGTCTCTACATAAAACACAAATTATGGCTGGGGATGTGGCTCAGTGGTTGAGTATTCCTAAGTTCAATTCCCAGTACCAAAAAAAAAAGAGAGAGACACATTTCTCACATCATCCTTTTTCATTGCCTAAAATGTTTGCCATCTTTACATATTACTTGCTCAATAAATGTGATACTAATTTATTGGTAATTTCCCAATTTTCCTTCTCATTAAAAAATAATACATATCTAATGAGATCTTAATATTTCTTGATTTTTTTAATCACATATGATCCATATGCAAAGATTTTTTTCAGCCAAGACCTCAGCATCTGATCTTGAACAAGTTAGCTAAGCTACATGGTCCTCAGTTTCACCATTTTATTTTAATTTGGGGGGGGTATTGAGGATTGAACTGAGTAGTACTCGACCACTAAACCCCACATCCCCAGCTCTATTTTTTTTTTTTTGTATTTTATTTAGAGACAGGGCCTCACTGATATTCTTAGAGACTCGCTGTTGCTGAGACTGGCTTTGAACTCGTGATCCTCCTGCTTCAGCCTCCTGAGCTGCTGGGATTACAGGTGTGCGCCACTGTGCCCTGCAGTTTCCCCATTTTAAAATGAAGAATTTGATTGCTTTGTCTAGAATTCTAAATGTCTGTGACTCCTTATCACTATATTCTTGTTTTCTTATTTCTGTTCAAACCTCAGACCTATTTTTACTCATGTTTAAGGCTCTTCAAGGATGCAGGCTACAGCTCAGTCACATCACACTAATCTGTAGCTATATTTTAGCCAAACACCTTTCCTGCCAAATCCTATAAAAAGGAAGGACTTGGAAAAAGCAATCTGATAAATGGGATGTCTTCCTCTTTTTAGAAAGGGAACTTGGATTTATCCTGAAACACAGGGCAAAGACTTTAGTTATTAGTTTGTCCAGCTATTTATTTATAGCTCCTCTCAGATATATATTTACAACAAATTTTTTTAAGTTGAACATTTTTACCAGCATAAGAATCTTGCTTGTGTGCTTGCTTGATAAATGTGATTATTATTGGTACTTAAATAATGGGGTTTGATGATTTAAAATAATACTATAAGAGGAATGAAAGATTGATAGTATGATTGGGAATACCACTATTAACCGAACACCTACTATAAATGTTAGGGTTTTTGTATTAAAATTGTTTCTTATAACATCCTTGTGCAGTGAAACTTGTGACACCCATTTTACAAAAGCCATATCTAAGGTGAAGAAGTGTACCTCGTGTTAATAAGAGTTAGAACTCACTTCAAATTGCATTGTCTTCCATCCATAGACTATACCAAGAAGCTTTTTGGTATATAACAACATAGCCAAGTTGAGAAGGATCATGTGCACTTTTTAATTTCAGTTTCACATGTTTAAAAGTGGACACAAGATTATTACATGTAGATTTCTTCAATATAAGAAATTGTAAAAATCATAAGGAAAGGATACACAGCAGGTTTAATACTAGTTTTCCTTCTAAATCATTCATCTGCAGATCTGCATCATATATATGTACATATCTATATGCATAGATATGCATGTATCTATACACACATGAAATCAATATACCCAATGAAACTTTACAAAGCCTGCAGCTTCAAAAAGAAAACCTTTGGTATCGCTTCAGTGGATGAGCAGATTTCGCAAATGATGCTTTTTGTAAAGTAGAATGTAGAACATTCTGAATAACCCAGAAAAATACATGCATTCCCTATTTAAGATAGTATAAATTTGGGATGTTATTAAAGAAAAAAATCATGATATTATAAGCATGTAACTTTTTTTAGTTAGAAGGTTTCTTTCTTTTTTGTAGTCTATAGTTTGGGTAAGTAGAAAGGAGAAAATCATCCTTGCTGGTGAGACTGGCCTTTCATCAAGTTGCCGCTTCTGCCTGAGATTTCTACTCACCTGAATAGATAATGTCGCTATGCTGGGAACTACTATGATTTAATTTTGGTGCATTCCATCTCTCCGTGTGATAATCGCATCACGTATAACTTTAGTCCTTCTGCTTCTAAAACACTGTTGGGGAATGAGGAATGGCACAAAAGCAGCATTCCACCTCACAAGGGTCACTTGTGAGAAAAGAGAAGCCTTGTACTTAGAACTCTCCTATAGATTAGGAACATATCTACAAGGTAAATTGTCAAAATCAGGGACCATTATTAATTGAGCAGCTACTATGAACAAAACTCTCCTATGAGTTTTCATTTTAGCTGGGGAACTGATTCCCAAGACCCAGGACAGCAGCGAGTTTTGTCTGTTTTGTTTCATGTCCCATGGCAAATGCTTGCAACCACAAATGGTGCTTAGAACATACTCAATAAGTATTTCTGGGGTGAATTAAATAAATTTTTCACAATATAGCTATTTAAATGCTCTCTGTGTGATGCAAAAACAATTGCTATGTGCTCATTCAAAAGAGAGAAAAAGAATAAGAGCCAATGAGCTAAGTGGAAGCAATCAGAGTGAAGTGGATTTTAATTGGGTAGGGAGAAGCAGGGAGAACATTCCACACAAAGGAGCTAACGTGAGCAAAGGTGAAATCTATAGATAAAATGCTCACAGATGCTTCACACTCTATGTACAGAAGTGAACAAGGGAAGGCTTGGGGGGCAGTAGAAAGAACACAGACTTGGGAGACAGATCCAGAATTTTATTCTGACTGCTACCTAGTACCTGTGTGACCATAGCCAGGTTGATCAACGTCTCTTGAGACTTAACTTTTTCATCTGTCAAATGGGAACATAATTACAGATCTTTAGGGTTGTTATGAGAATTAAGGGTAATAACGCATGGCAAGATTCTACTTTTCCTCCAAACTGGTAGGCATTCTAGAATTGGCATCTGTTGAGAGGCAGCCTTTGCCTCTGATTTCAAGGAGCTGATAGTGAAGAAGAGATGGCTGACAAAATGTATAAACTATGATGTGACATTTTAAGAAAGCTTTAATGCCTTGCTTTTCAAAATGTATTCTGAGGACCAGCAGCATCAGCAGTACTTGCAAACTCATTAGAGATGCAAACTCACAGGCTTCCCCTCACCCCACACACCTACTGACCCAGGCTGTGCATTTAACAAGATCCCAGATGATTCATAGGCACATTAACCTGTAAGAAGTGCTGTGCTAATAGAAGCATGCAAGGATGGAAAGCAAGGGATGATGAGGAAAACTAAGGAACTGAGGTAAGACTCCTCAGAGAAAGTGATATTTAGAGGAATTCGGAGGAAAACGTTACATTTTTGTAGATCAACTTGTTCAATGTGTAAGAATCCATAATTCGAAAAATTCTGTAGTGGTTCATTTTCTTGACTTCACCATTCCCATCTCAATGACTGGTGGAACTCACCAGTGATTTAGCAAGTTCAACACAGTAGTTTTAGCCAAGTGAGGGTCAATCCCTGCATTCTCGCTTTTGTGCATTGGAGAGAATAAATACTCAAATCTAAGATTTACTGTGGATCCACTACAAGAGCTCTGGATTTACCAATCCTCTCCCAAGCAACTGTGAACACAGGCATTCATTTCATTAGACTCTAGTTTAACCAGAAAAGTCTTGGCAGACCCTACCTCTTCCTGAGTCAATAATACAAGGGGATAATGTAAGAGTTAGTCATTTGTTGTTCAGAAAAAATAAATACTCGGCTTTCCATAAGGCTGTCCTGGAAGGCCTCTTCCACTTAACACTCATTTTCTTTTTAATGTTACAATTGCTCTTATTTTATATGGAGCCACGTGGTTCTGTTCATTGAGCTGGCAGGTGGCTCCAGTCCTTTAATTATGATCTTGATTGTCGGCTGCCAAAGCACAAAAGGAAACCATAGTAATCCACTCCGGTGCTCTTTAGTGGATTGTTGCATATGCTTTTTGGTGTATCACTGCACATAAATCTCACAGTAGCAATAAAACTATTAGGGTAGTAAAATATATGCATTTTAATTTTTGTAAAAAGTGTCATAAAATTCAATTAACAACACTTTCCCAAATAGCAGTTCACACTGGGAAGCAGAGAGTTTCCTAATCTGAAATTAGGTGTTTCTTTCATTTTTCGTAGTGACCTCCATTAATGCTTTAATCATTACACCCACTCAGCGTCTGGCAACCTCATCATCTCCCTGGGTACCTTTGTTTCCTTATCTTTCTACAAGCTTCCCTTGCCTTTCTGCTTTCAGCTTTGCAAAGGCACTACCAATACAATGGTGTGAGGGATTTTCCCCCCTTCCTTATTTCTTTAATTGAAGGAAGAAAGGGAAAGGAATAGCACAGGTAATCTATAAAGCTTAAAGGCATTATAATTACCCAGGAATTGAGAGAAATATTCTTTCATACTGTATCCACACTTAATGAGGAAAAACCAGAGGTTTTATGCATAAGACTACAAGAGAATTTGACTACCCCCCCCCCCCACTTTGCTGATCTATGAAAGTGAACGTTCCTCCCATATTTTTAGATCGTTCACCTCCTCAAAAGTAGTTTAATAGCACAGAGTCGAGAAAGGTCTCCTGGTGTTCGGATTTTATTACTTTCACTGACTAAAGTGCAGTACATTTCCTAGTATAATTACACCCAGTTGTCACAATAAATGAACACAGTATATTTTATGATACACTTTGCTTGCTTATTATCATGTTTGTTCACACATCGCTCAGACTTAATAACCCATGGGGGGCTTCTGCCATCATTGGTGAATGGAAATTAGTGAAGTTTTCTATTTCATTTATGGTGAGATTTTTATTTTGCTTGTAAAAAGCCATAAGCAGGATAGATAGTAGATTCAGGGAACTCTTAAAATATCTGTAGCTCTATAATATTCCCTACTCAATACATAACTTTCTAAATCTCACTACTAATCTCTCAGCATCCACAAAGGAATTAGCCAAATGCATCTTTAATAGAGAAGGTGATATTTCTGATTATTCTTAAAAATGAAGAAAATCCTAAACAGAGCTGTCTTTTGAGATATATATTTGTATTTGATGTTAAGTCCACCTTTCTCTGGGTAGGGTTACATTCTAAATTTGTGATAGGACTGTGGAAAAAAATGCCAGAATTTCCATTTATTTTAATTAAATTGTGAAGTATGCAGCCCTATTGGCATGGGAATTTGAGGGATTATTACACGACAGTTGCAGACTTTATCATAGAAATCTAAAACATAGCCTAATAGCAAACACAATTTTAATTAAAAAAAATTAAAGGAATTTCAAATTCCAAATTGTATATTGTATTAAGTTTTTGAAAATACACAGGATATTTTTCCTCAAATCAGATAAGACATAGTCAGGCTTTACCCATAAGATAAACAGTTGGAAAGTTTGAAATAGTTTTATTTGATTAGTAAGAAAAAGTATGCTCATTAGCAATTAAAAACATAAGAAAAAATGAAAGGCAAAATCACCCATAATTCTACAATTAGGCTTCTCCCTGTTTAAAGGATGCTTTCAATTCAACATCCAAGAAGAACTGCTCAAAATTTGCTGCCAGCTTATACTTGTCTTAAGTAATGAGGAGAAAATAAATAAAAGAGCAGATGAAGTAAAGAGGGAGGCACACAGGGAAAAAGGAAGGAAAAGAGATAAGGAGAGAAAAATGAAAAGCTATGAGACAAAAGTATGACATAACAGTCACCAAGGGCAACTGCATAGGATAGTACAGTTTTTATGTTACAAAAATCTAGGGGACACCATCCACCTCATGGTCATTGCATACTTGGATCATTATTTTGATGGCTTTTCTGAAACCATGTATCTTGATGCAGTTTTTCTTTTCTTTTATCTCATATTTTCCAGTGAGCAATACTGTATGGTATCCAATCAAGAACAACGTGATATAATGCAATATACGTCTCAGGCCTTATGAGTGAGATAACTTACACTAGGCCTTGAAGTTCACATAATCTTTAAAGGGATAAGGAAGTTGAAGAAGTCAGTATGCTCTTCCAGGACCTAACCTCTGAGGAAGCAGCTCAGAGGGGTGGAGGGCAGAGCAGGGGCTGTCTCTAGTCCTGAGTAGCCTTCTCTTGAAGATGGCTCCTCTTGCCAGTCTCAAGGTGGAAAGATTACCACAAATGCCTTCACCCTACACCTACTTTACCTGCCATGCACCTTGCTCATTTGCTGTGAAAGTTCTTTCATATGTTATTGGTTAAGCTTAACAGTTCTACCCATCCACACACCTTGAGATAGTTCTCTCCTAGTGGAGAGTGTGAGGGTGGTTAAGATCCCATGCATCTTAACATGGTGAGATAAAACACAGGTAAGTGAGAAATCATGGATCTTCCCTTTTTGGAGTCGGTAGTCTTACTGAGGAGAGTAGTTCACAAATTAAAAAGGTCAGACAGGTGGCCCTTAGATAGCTCAGAGCTCAGAATTTTTTTTACTTCCTTTTTTGAGGCTGGACAGCACTTTCAAAAATTTGTTCTTTTTAGTTTATACATGAGAGTAAAATCTATTTTGATATATTTGTACAATTATTTTTCTTTGACTTTAATGATTTGTTTCTTCTGTGCTCCAAGAATTTTAACTATATAGAAATGATGATCTACCTATGTTGGTGAGGTATATGTAGGAAGATCTACAGGCATCCTTCAGTTGCCTGGAAAACTTGATTTCTTTCTTTCTTTTTTTTTTTTTGGTACTGGAGATTGAACTCAGGGACACTCGACCACTGAGCCACATCCCCAGCCCTATTTTGTGTTTTATGTAGAGACAGGGTCTCACTGAGTTGCTTAGCACCTCGCCATTGCTGAATCTGGCTTTGATTCTTGCGATTCTCCTGTCTCAGCCTCCCTAAGTGCTGGGATTACAGGCTTGCGTCACCACACCTGGCTGGAAAACTTGATTTCTTTATACCTTCTTTCCTTGCCACTCTTCCCTGATTTTAAGCAAAACATATGAAATTGACTTGTCTTTCAAACATTCTCTATTTTCCTGATGTGGTGGCTTGTTTTGGTTATCTGAGGCATAAAAGCTTTTTTAGGGCTACACACAAATAAACCCTTTTCTAGGAATGAAAAAGAAGAGGACTTGGGAAGTGTAAGAGGTAATTGATTTGCGTGGTGGCTCAAGCCTGTAATCCCAGCACTTAGGGAGGCTGAGACAGGAGAATAACGAGTTCAAAGCCAGCCTCAGCAACGGCGAGGTGCTAAGCTAAGCAACTCAGTGAGACCCTGTCTCTACATAAAACACAAAATAGGGCTGGGGATGTGGCTCAGTGGTCAAGTACCCCTGAGTTCAATCCTTAGTACCAAAAAAAGAAAAGAAAAGAAACGAAACTATGCTTCTTTGTGGCAGCAGGAACAAAATCATGGGCCCAATGCTTCCCTATGCCAACTATTTTGGTGGTAAATTAATAACACAGAGACCAGGGTGAGACAAGTGAGGCATCCACATGAGCACAGAATTTCAGGGGGCATAAAACACTCAGTAATCAAGACAAATGGCATTTTAGTGCAAGATTTGAAAATGGAAAAATAATGCAAATAATCTGTGATAAACAAAATATCAAAAATTTAAATAAAGGCAGCATCAGTATTAATTTTTCTTTTGACTCAGCCTCCAGTTTAGCTCAACACACTGCTGCTACTGATTCTGTCCTCATTAATGTTTATTATTTTATCATACATTGTATTTTACTTTGTTAAATTTTATTTTGGTGTTGATATTTAAACCCACGACTTCTCACATGGAAAACATGCATTCTACCGCTGAGCTACACCACCAGCTCCCAAAGTTTTATTTTTCAAATAGAGATTTACTTTTAAGGTATTGCTTTAAGATATTATTTATCACGATCACAGAGTTTTTGGCATCCCCTTAAGTACTGTTCCTGAAGCAAGTGTCTCATCCTAGAACTGACAAATACCTATGTTAATAAGGTCCAATAGGCAGGCACATTATTAGACACAAAGCCAAATCTTGAACTTGGCTCTCCTCATTATTAATCCACAAGTCCCATGACTCATCTGCAGGACTGTAAATCAGAGGAAAAATAATATTTAGTGTATGACACCATTACGGCTGTTGTGAGTGCTATAATTTACTGAGGGGACTCAGCTCCAACAGGCTAATCATAACCAGGGAGCTAATTGCATCCCCTTACATTTCAGAAAATTGAAGTCAGATGGCTATGTCCCACACTGTTTTCTATGAGATCTTATTACTTTTATGTATATTTATTTTTGTGTGTGACAGAGAATGGATACCCTGCAGCTAAAATTAAACGTCTTTTACTACACTTTTAGCTAGTTAAGACCAAAGGTTTTTATCGGAAAAGAAAGAAAAGATTCATTGCACATCTTTGATTGTGTTGTCATTGGATGGAAATTTATAAAGTACATTTAAAGTCATGAGAGCAATGGAGGAGGCGGAGGTAGAGGCCCCTTGGTGAACATGTTGGGGAGCAGTCCTTCCGTAGTACCAAAAATTCAAATTAACTTTTATATTTGATTCTACATTTTATGCCTTGGGCACATTTTTGTAATTAAACAGTCAAGTAATAAAGTTATTTTTAAATTTCCATATAACAAGCTATGAGAAATAAAAACATGTCCACAGATAACTGAGAACAGATTTTATAAAGGACACATTGAAAGACAGAAAGTTTTATACTTTCAGTTCATGAATGCAGATAACTATGTAAGTAGCAATTTTGACTGGGAAGTAGTTGATTTTAAAGACTTTCCTTAAAATTTACAATAAAGCATTAGCATTGTTTATTGGTCATTCTATATAATCTCTATCCTTATCTTTCTACAGAATAAAAAGCTGAAATTCAGGGATCTTCAAATGCTTAGCCAAAGATCACATGTTGATTTAGAGGACTGAGTTAGAGCGCCTCAAACTAAGACACAGGGAACCTAATTTTCAGTGAAGTTCTCAGTCCACTCTAACTTGACAGCAGCTAGTTATCAAACAGTGCTCTACCTCTCAAACTAACCAAAACAACTGTAGAACATCAACTGTTGGTGGTCCTCATGCAAACCCACAATGATTCACTCTTTGCCCCACCCTTTTGTACAAGTGATGGCCATTCAAGAAGACAAGTAGGCAGGAGAAAGAAATCCTTCCATGTTCCCACCATTTCCACTTTCTTCTTCTCATACTGGGGAGTATTTTTACTGTTTTATTCTGCTTATACACTTAAGTACTCCAGGACTTGGTCTTTCAGTTATTCATCTCTTTTTCCTGGAATATTAAACATTATTTATTGGATTGTAATAATCATCAAAACAAAGAAAACAAAACAAAAAAAAATATTTCTTTTGAGCTACCATCCACTTCATGCTCTATTTCTTGGCTCTCCTTTATAGCTGAGTTTTATGAATGTTTTTAATTGTAAGTGCAACCTAACATCAATTATTCACCCACATCTACCATTCAACCCACTCCAATCTGGCGCCCTTAAAAGCACACAGCTAAAGCTGCCCTTTCCAAGAGCACCAATAAGCTTCACATTGTCAAATCCATTAACTGTTTTTCAGTTATCACTTTCTTCTCTTATCACAGCTTAATGTTTGATGACTCCTCTCTCCAAGCTTTCCTGACCATGACCATACACACATGGGGTCCTTTTCTCTCTAACTTCTCCTCAGGCATCTTAAATACCTCTGCCGCTCTACCTGTCTTAAATGTTTAGGTTACTCTGGACCTGAGCTGAGAATTCTCCTCATTTAATATTTCTTGTCTAAGTAATCTCGTGTTTTCCCATCTCTTTAAATATAAGCTTTATGACAAAGACTGATATTTCTATCATCAGCCCTTATTTCTCATAATCAGATTTTTACATGCAAAATTATAATTAACCTTTATACTTCAATATTTCACAGGTATCCCAACATTAACATGTTCTAAATTTAGCTCTTGGTACATTTCTGCTTACCTCCCTTTCTCCTTCAAACTTTATATTTTAGTAAATGGTACCTCAATTTATCTGGTTGAATAACCTGTATAATTTAAAACTTCAATAATAGCTGTACATTGGATGAAAACTTTCAACACAGGAAATTTAAAGACGTATAGAATCTGATACTTTTTTATTACAATTGTTTAAAGCATGGGTCTCATGATATTTCTAATATAGAGACCTTAGAAATGACAATGATGTTAGGCAACACATAGGACCTACTATGTGCTGGACATGGTGTGAATATTTTAAAAGTACTAGTATTATTATTATGAATAATAAAACCAAGGTACACAGAGGTTAAATAACTTCTCCAGGATCATAGAGCTATTAAGTGACAGCTGAGATTTGAACCCAACAAGTCTGGTTCTTGGGTCCTTGTCCATAAAAATTATATTCATAACTACACTATGCTATCTTTATAAAGTTGGTAATATTATTACAGTGATGTATACATAGAACTTTAAGCAAGTGTATTAAAAGCACAATAAAGAAAATTAACTAGAAGAAATTTCCAGTGGATGCTGACCCAACTCCATATGATTTAACAGTGTCTAGAAAGAGCTGATCTTTTATCTTCCTGGGACTATAATTTCTTTGACAACACAGACTTGAGGAGTAGGTGTATATTCTGCATGTGCAGGAACACACCAAAGGAGATGTTGAAGGATAATCATATTATTTTTTTGTTTTTGTTTTGCACAAGTTTTAAGAAATTCATGGTAACATTTTTTGTTATTTTGATATTCTAAGACCAAAATAATATGAAGCTCTTTTGTGTCTATATGACATCTTTCCTGTTTCTTCCTCCTACAACTATACTTATAATAATTGATTTTTACAATAAAAAAGTCCAGAACAATTTGTACAGACAATTTGTTGTTTCCATGGAGTGGGAGTCTTGGACAAAATGCACAAACCCCATTCTTTTCCTATTAGACTCTTGGGAAACACATACTGTTTTTCTCTCTTTCCCACCTACTGCTGGAAAGAACAAATGCCATTTATCCCAATTAAAATGATATTGGTGAGTTTTTATGTTACACTAAAATAAGCCCTGTTAAATATTTCATATTGTTGGAGAATTGTATATATTTCCCATTTTTAAAAGACATAAGAGATATATCTTTACTGAATCCTTCTTTTTAATTAAAGTAATTAGAAAAAAGAAGGAAGAATAAATAGGAACATAGAGGTAAAGAGACTAATGTTCCATTTATCATGAAATACAGAATCATATAGCTTATCTATAAGTTGAGGACCATGGAGATAGGTAGCTGTGTTTAAGCAGAAGTATAGTAAGGACTGTAATAATTTTCTAAAATCATTAACTAATATTTATCTTCCATGATGTTATGATGAAAACTGATTTTTAGGAACTCTATAGAAAAAAGGATGGTGAAATGATACAGACATTATTACCTTGTGTATATGTATGATTCCACTACTGGTGTGACTGGACCATGTACAGCCAGAAGAATGGGAAGTTGTGCTCCATTTGTGTACAATGTATCAAAATACCTTCTACTGTCATATAGAACTAATTAGAACAAATTTAAAAAAAAGAATTCTACAGAAAAAAATATAACAAATTCAGAAAAAAATCAGAAGATATGGAAATATGGTGTTTTTCTTTGTGTTTGAATTGTCTACAATGTATGTTAATTTGTTTTTTAAAAAATCAAATAAATTATAAAGAATATTTCTGATGAAGGCACAGAATAAAATGGAATCACATTAAATCTGTTGTAGATATTTACTCCAATGCCACAGTGAAAAGACTTTTAACTCCTTACATCAAACATGAATGAAATTAAAGATATAAAATGAAAGATAAAAAAATAAAAATACGTAAATATAAAATGTAAAAAATAAATAATTTTTTTTGAAAATGTTGCATAAAGATCATGATAGGTTGAAGTGATCATAAAGATCATGAAGTGCACATGTGCGTGCCTAAGTAGAAAATATAATTGCAAAGGGGGAAAATAACTATTAGAGGTAATACACTATTATTTCCCTAATCACAGCCACACTGTGGAGGAGAGGCAGCAGTGCAGCCTGAGAGTGGAGGGACACTGAGTGCCTCCTGTGTTCAGATGTCTCTCAGTGCAGCCTTCCTGGCCACCTCATACAGAATTACAGATCACCAGCAGATTCTCCTCATCTTCCTTCCTTGCATTCTTTTATTCTTTAATCTTAATCACCATTATCAAACCATTTTAGTATTTATCATATCTATTATCTGTCTGCTTTTCACAAAGGCAGGGATACAGTTAGTTTCCTTTACTTTTGTATCTTCTTAAAAGAAAAACAGTGCAAAACTGTGGTCAGAGAAGTTAAAGAAGTAGTTTCAGAAAACTAGCTCCAGCAGCTTTGAGGCCGAGTGCAAACCTTCATCATCTTCCAACCTTAAGGGCAACTGTGAATATCTCTTTGGAAATTCTGGCCCCTATACCATATGGAACCTGACTCTCTCTCCACTCTACTCTTTCCCTTCCCTCAACCTGTCTTCTGGTGCTCATTATACACCCTGCTGAGCTGATCCCTGCCATTGCAAAGGTTGATATCTTCCCTTGAAACACCTGGTGACCTTGCTTCTAACAAAACAAGTCCTGATAATTCTTTAGGATGAACACTCTGCTATTGCTGTAGTTATGAATGATTCAGTTCAGCTTTGGAATCTTTGGGCACAGATCTAAGCTCTACTAATTTATTAGCTATGAGACCTTTTAAAGTGCTTAACCTTAGATTTTTAAGGTTTATGGTAATTCTTTTAATCTCTAATACTATGATAAACCTGTTATGGAAAAGGCCCAGCACATAATGAATGGCCTTTCAGTAAAAAAATTTTTACATGTATAGTATCTGATTACAGATATATCACACTCAAGTATAATAATTACATGCAAGTATAAGTATTATTATATTTATAGAGAACTTAAAAGGAATCAGGCTTTCCCAGTTACTTTATAGATTGGGCTCTCTGTCAGAACTGCTAAAGCACTTGTAACGCTTCCTTAACATTCATTGTCTTGTTCATATATTCTTTAATTTTGTTGACTATAGTTTTCCCCAAGTAGATCTTGTTGAAGCAGTGACTCATATTGTACCTCTTTATGTTCCAGATCTTAGTGCATTGCTGGCTACCCCTTTCAGGGACAGCCTGAAAGGTTCAGAGATCAAATATCCACTAATGGTACTGCCCTCACCTAGCTAGACCTGTGTTCTGTTGCTTGTTACCAAGCTGCAACTCTTTTTTTTTTTTTAAGTTTTTTTTTTTAAATATTTTTTTAGTTGTAGATGGACATGATGTTTTTATTTTATTGCTTTATATGTGGTGCTGAGGATTGAACCCAGGGCCTCACGCATGCAAGGCAAGCACTCTACCGCTGAGCTACAATCCCAGCCCCCCAAGCTGCAACTCTTGATGCTAGAGTTTTTTGTGTCACTGTCTGAATTTAATATTTTGGCAGGACAAGAGAGCCACCAATCCTATAGACATAATTATGGCTTTTTAAAGTTAGCCATTGAACCCAGAGTGGCCGCTGCAGACTGTGAGGTATTATTTTGTATATAAGCATAGCCCTCCAATGACAAAGTACTTTATGCAGCTGTGGTAACTTTCCAAAGGGACAATGGAAATAATGAAGTCTGCTGCTAAGCCAGGCGACATGTGAATGAAAACAATGTATTGTGGGCATAGAAGAAGAAGCCACTAGAAGATCTATTTTAGAAAATATTTTCCAGATTTGTCCTAAATGTCGTTTTATCCTTCTTCTGAATTTAGTAGGTTTAGAGAATATATACCAAAAATACTCCTGGGAATAAAGAGCAGACCATTGTTCCAATGTTTATATAAAATAATTGTTAACTCTTCATATTTCTCATTAAATCTTAGCACCAATCTTTTTTTTCACCACATAATTGAGAATCTTTTTCCTCCCATGGTTTAAACAAAAAATAAAAATAAAATGAGACTGCAATATATGACCTCAATGGAGCATAGCACCTGCCCAAATACATTCATAATGTGAGAAAAATTGCACTTGCCAGATTGTGCTGATCATTTCCAAGTTGACACAATGAAGTGGCATCTGTGCTTAAGCAGTAACCTGCCATTTCTGTCAGCATTTTTGAGTCAGCTCAGGAGTCCACTCTCCCCAGTGCCAGTGAAGTTAGAGGTTTTCATGGGGCCTATTCCAGGACAGGCTGGAAGCAAAAATACATTGTTTGACATTTTGCTGTGGCTCTCCATAGTGAATCATATGAAATAAATCCCACCTCTAGTTTTCTCTATCTGGGGCTGTATATTCACAGGCAAATCAGGCAAAGTGAGACAAAAGTCTCAGGGCTCATTTGCACTTAGGTAACTTCTGGACGTGCCTTGGTAAGATCTTCTGACTGTTCTGGAAGTCAGGAGAAAGGGATCATTGAGTGGGGCCTGGGGGTAGGAAAATAGAGCCCTAGGTGGAAGGTCAGGAAATTTATTTTTAGTGCTTCTATCTGTCGCACTTAGAAGATGGCATATTTAGTCTGGTGAGACGTGATAATTTAAGGCTATAAGATCCTCTTCCTTGTTTGCACTGATAATCTCTAGAAAGACTTTCTTCTGTTTAATTGGGGCAAATTTTATTTTGATAACTGTTACAGACTGAGCATCCTCAAATGAATTTTAATGGATTTTGACAGCTTCGTTTTAGAGGAGCAAAGCGTTTCATCCAGACTTTATCCATGGCTTCTTGGTGACTAAAGTTTTATTAGTACCCAAAATATTAGTGAATCAGTAAAATTTTCCTTTTCATCTTATCAGAAGGAACAGACAGCACATAAGGCTGTCTGTACCATTAACTAAAGTAATTAAGAACTTTCTACATAATTTCAAGATCAAAGACTTTGCCTTTACTTTTTCTTTCCTTCTCTCCTCCCTTCAGCTCCTCTCCCCCAACACATAGCAAAAACAGACACAGTGAACACAGAAGCACATGATACTGTTACATCTTGTTCACTGATACTGAAATTATTTTCACAAAAGCAAAACATTTCATTCAATAATAAAAGGTAAGGCTTTAAATGACAATAGCACTGGGACTTGCATTGGAAGAATCATTTGAGATATAAATGACACCAACTCCTTCCTCAATTGAGAATTCCCCAAGGGGGAAAGGTACTTGTGGTGTTGGAGGCAGGTAGAGGGGGAGAAAGGATGAGTTGGTACAAAGAGGATAAGTAGACACAAAACAGTTGCTTGGTGGGTTTGGCGATTAGCTCCGTGGTAGAATATGTGCTTAGAATGTACAAGGTGGGGGCTGAGGTTGTGGTTCAGTGGCAGAGCGCTTGCCTCGCACGTGTGAGGCACTGGGTTTGACCCTCAGCACCACATAAAAATAAATAAACAAAATAAAGACACTGTGTCCATGTATAACTAAAAAATATTAAAAAAAAAAAAAAAAAAGAATGTACAAGGTGTTGGACTTGATCCCCGGAATCACTTAGGGGTGGGAGGTGGAAAGAAAAAGGATGATGTTGCTTGGGACTTGGTGAAAATGTTAACACTTATGAATGTTGATTTGAGCGAATGTAGTACATATTTGTACAATGTATTTACTCATGTTGTTAGCAAAGAATGCTTTATTTAAGTAGGCTTTCCTGCAATGAGTAATTTTGTAAAAAGGTTTTATGTTCATGTGAGAGCTTGGAAGTTGGTACTCAGATATAGTTTTCCCAGAATGGGTTTGAAGAATGAAAATCTTTACTAGCCGCTCATTGTTGAGAAGTTTCTGCATGGATATCCTACCTGCCGTGAATAGTCTGCCTAGTAGAGAGGCTGGGGTTTGAACACTGTAGGTAGTAATTATGATTGTTATTAGGAGACAAATTACTGTGGGAGATGGAATAATCTAGTATAAGCTTTCTTCATCCTAGTTTTGAGGTACCATTGGGAATCTCCAGACATCACAAAGGGAATTGCAAGACTCCCCCAGCAAAATTAATTTTACTCTGGCCTACTTTTTAAAATATATAGTACATTGTTCTATTAAAAGAGACAGAATCCCTTGTAGTCAGAATTTGATGTGGGATTGCTGAAAGGTGGAAAGAACACACGGTGCCCAGCTCTACTCTGAAAATTCTCACTTTCAAGTGAAAGTAACATCTGCCCTGAAACACACCTAGGATATAATAAAAGCAAAGTGGAATTTCAGTTTGAAAATATCCATTAGAGCTAAAAACAGAAAAATAATCCATATAAGATTATTTATAAAGCAGTAAATTCTATTAAACACTTCTACATTTAATAGTAGAAGAGCAGGGAGAACAATAAATATTAAGAAAAATAAGTTTTTCTCCAATATTTTTCTCTTCTAATCTTGGATAAATCACTAAAATTCTCTGAGTTTATGTTCTTTGTCTGTAAAATAAAGAAGTTTGACTACATGATTTTTAAGTTTCCTATACTTAAAATTATGTGATTCTAGCAAGAAAAACCAATTGTTAGGCCATAAATTTAAACCCTCAATTAATTGCAAATTACCAATGCTTAAAGTTTCTTCCATTTGTTTATTTTTTTATTTATTTATTTTTTTTTAATTTTTTTTTTTTAGTTGATGGACACAATGTCTTTATTTTATTGCTTTGTACGTGGTGCTGAGGATCGAACTCAGGGCCTCACGCATGCAAGGCAAGCGCTCTACCGCTGAGCTACAATCCCAGCCCTCTTCCATTTGTTTATACATGAAATTTTTCTCATACACAGTTTCATTGGCTCTTCTTGAATGAAGCAGGTTGAAAAGGAGTAATCCTCCTCCTCACAGGTGACCTGAGAGATGACGTATAAAAACACAGATGGAGAGTGGCCATTATGGAGCTTGTGGCCATATCCACTGAGTTTTTTTGTTTTTCTTCCCAGTACTGGGAATTGAACCCAGGGGTGGTGTTTTGCCTCCGAGATACATCCTGGGTCTTTTTTTTTTTTTCCTTCTACTTTGGGACAAGATCTCAGAAAGTTGCTTAGGGCTCCTTAAGTTGCTGAGGCTGGTCTTAAATTTGTGATCCTCCTGTCTCAACCTTTCAAGTTGCTTGGATTATAGGCATGTGCCTCTGCACCTAGCTTTCATCTCTTTTTTGATACTGAAGATTTGACCCAGGAGCACTTTACCACTGCATCTCCAGCCCTTTTTTTTCCTCTTTCTTTTCTTTTCTTTCTTTTTTTTCTTTTTTTGAGACAGATTCTCACTAAGTTGCTTAGGGCCTTGCTAAATTTCTGAAGCTGGCCTTGAACTTGGATTCCTTCTGTCTTAGCTTCCAGAGCCACTGGGATTATAGGCATACACCACTGTGTTTGGCCCAGCTCCCATTTCTACTGATTCTAACTCAGATATCCAACATTTAACACCCTCTTCTAGACTAAGCAACTTTATATTTTGCTGTCTGTGAAATGCCCTGTATTTCAGATTGTTTCATTTTTGTACAATATAACCCTGTAAACATAACTTATTAATATGTGATTTGCATTCTGAAAAGATAGATGCTTACATCTTTAAAGTGTAATTTGGTGCACCAAGATTTTCATTGAGTTTTGACAGCAGATAATTTAATCGTGGTAAATACAATACTGTATCCTGACACAGATATAAATATGTGGGCAAGCTAGGTTGGCAAATTTCTCAGCAATTTTAATGTGTTTCCATATCTAGAAATACAAGACTGAACTACAGGGAAAAAAGAAAGAAAGAAAAAAAAAAAAAACAGCCTTATGGGAATAGCTATGAGAAAGATCTAAATAGCGCAGTCCAAGATAGATTGATAGTGGAATTGCTGTTGGTACCATTAAGGCCATTCCATAGTTTCAAGTATCATGACTTCCACAAATAAATTTGAAAAAAAAAAAACAAAATAAACAAAAGCAAAACTTGCTTTGATTGGCTGGAAGGATCACTTTACAGTTAAAATCAAATCCTTTAAGATGACCTTTCATTTTGTTTCCCTCAAGTCAAGTCTGGCATCCAGCTTGTAGGAGAGTACCATTTCTGATCCAGAATGTGTCATTTTTACTCCAAGTAGCTCACTATTATTCTCTCAGGGAACTTTATTCCATCTTGGGAGATACCCTGAGAGGTTGCAGGAGTATATTCATTTGTTCATCTTCATGAAGAATCAGTGAAATAAGAAGTCCAACTGCAGAAAAAGCAGAAGATGGAACCGGAGTGAGCAGGAGGGGTGGCTGTGTTTAATATGAAAGTCAAAGCCCAAGTGAAACATAAATATCATATCACTGGGGGAGTGAAAGAGCAGCTTGTTCAGTTGCTGCTTCAATTAGCAGGAGTTTTGTGGCCAAGAGAGAAAAACAAAAGCTCCACCATCTGCTTTTATCTGGGAAGCTGCCTCAGTTTCAGGCAACTGACCCCTGCAACCTGTTCATCATTTGCATACGAATTGTCCTTCCTTCTTCCTTTTCTCCCTCCTTCCCTCTTTTTTTTCCCTCCCTGGCTTCCTTTCTTTCCTTCCTTCCTTTCTGGCTGATCTGGGTAATGCAGAGTTTCACTATAGTTTTGCTGCCCATAAAAAGAAACCAGAAAGGACTCCCCTTTCCCACTTCTTCTAGCTACCTACCTTTACCCCTTACTCAACATTTATTAATGTGTTCAGTCGAGGAGAAAATATTAGGCAACTGTAATGTGTTTAATGATCAGAAAATATATAGAAGAAAAGTGTTTCCACCAAAGAGCTTCCAAAGATAGAGTCAAATGAAATGTTAAGTAATAATGTAAAGTAATAAAACACATGGCACACTGGAGTTGAGTATACTTGAAACATAAATATATATATTTATGTATATATATTAAGTATATATTTATATTAAATATACATATATATTTATGTATATATATTATTTATATACATTATATTATATATTCATGTATATATATATTTATATTAAATATATATACATATATAAATACATGTAAGTGTAGGAGCACTCCCCATACCTTCAATCCCTCCCCTCCCTCTTTCCCCACCCTATGCTGATAGACTGCATGCCTGAAACAGAGGGGTACCCCATTGGCTGTAACCTCAGGGCCATGATTGGTCGGAAGACCGTTCATAAGATGTTATACTTCCTGGAATAAAAGGTTCTGGGTTTCGCTGAGGCAGAGCAGTCGTACCAGCCCCCAAAGTCTGGGTGAATTGGCTCCGCGACCGTCCACTCCATACCTCCTCCCACAGAACCCTGTTTTGTTCCTCCTGAGGACCCCTTACTTTCCTCCCCTGGGACCCCCAACTCTTCAGCAAACCCATGCAAGCAAGGCACGACATAAAACAACATATAAGTATATATAATACATATAAATATATAATATATAAAATATATGTAATATATACATGAAATATAAAATATATAAAAGTATGTAAAATATATGTGTAAAATATAATATATATAAAATATATTTAAATGCTGATTTAAATTTCAGCAAATATTTTGGTAACTGACTCGGAAGACTCTGAAAATAATAGATCTAACTAAAAGTAGCTTTTTAAAAGGTAAAGCATTTCTTTTACCCCTTAGTAAAAGGTCTAGAACTAAGACTTCTAGAAATGATTAATTCAGGGATGAAAATAAGGCATCAGAGACTAAGAAGCTTTCCATTCTCCCAGATGACAGCTGGAGCCTGGGAACTGTGTCCTCTCTCATTCTTTCAGTGTGATGGTACCTGTCTCAGACAAAGAATTTTGTCTTCTCCCACTCATCAATTTTTATTAAGGAGGAAATCTTTCTCTGAAGTTTTCCTTTTTGTTTTAGTAAGCCAGTTACTGAACTGGTTTATGTCCATCATGACAAAGCCACTGGAGATGAGGGGACAAAGGTTGGGAGAGGGGAATATCTTCCCTCTGTGGACCAAAATGGAGTCTCTGCAGGTCAGAAAGGAGGAGAGCGTAGCTGTTGGGTAGACAACCAGTAAAACCCACTGCAAACACAATGTGTTGGACACTATGTGGAATCTCCACAAAGGAAGTAAGCTAAGCCTTTAAGGCAATCACATCGAGTTATGGAGATTAGACTCACACATTGGCAATTATTGGCAAAGCAATTAGAATAAAAATATAACATGAAAGAAAAAGTAGCTTGGAGACAGGCGAATAACTATTCTTATTTTAATGAATCAGTTTTAAAGGAAGAAAGGAATTCCAAATGTAAAGAGGAAGAGGAACAATGAGCAATCCAGACTGGCTGCATTCATTGTAGGTTCCGCCAGATTTTAAATATACTTAAATAACAAGCAAAGAAGTATAGAAAGTACTCTTTACGCAAGCAGCACCTGTGAGAGGCTTCTGACCAGTAGAATGGCAAGATGGGAATTTGGCAAGTATTTTACAAGTCCTCACAGAGTAGTTATAAATATATGAGAAAGATGGGTAGCCAGTGCTTCTCTGGAAAGAGTAAAGATAATAAAATGATGAAAAAGTGGAAGGCAGAAGAGAGCAAAGTAAAATACAAAAAATGTCTAATTCAGGCAAGAAGTGGTTTTTCTAAACTAAACTAATGGTGAAGAGGATGGAAAAGAAGAAAAAATGAGGCAGGGTCAGGGTTGTAATGTCATGAAGAGATGGAGTCAAAGGGAAGAGGGAGTGAGCATGTGTGGGGCACTTTTATGGATTCCCTGCAATGAACTCGAAAGTCTGCTGTACAAATCCATGGCTGATGTTAGGCAATCCTTTAGGCAAGTTATTTAAGCTGAGCAGCAGGTTTTACATCTGTAAAGTGGCATTACCTGCCTCATTTAGTGGTGAGGATTCTGTACAGCGATGTCTGTAAAGTACCTGGCCTGTCCCCTGACATATAATAGGATTCAACTATTGTTAATTCTCGCCTCACTACACAAAATGAAGAAGAAAAAATGAGGAAGAAAAAATCTTGTGGAAGACAGATATGATCAAGGGAGAAAGTTTAAAAAGAAAACTGAAAGCCCACCTTACACAGAGGTCAACAAACCTTTTTGTGCGAAGGGCCTGAAAGTGAATGTTTTCAGCTTTGTAAGTTATATTATCTCTGTTTTAACTATTTACCTGTCATTGTAGAGTGCAGGCAGCTATGGACAGTGAGTGTGTCCGATAAGACTGTGGTGTGTTCCAATAAGGCTTTATGGGCAATTATGATTCAACTTTCCAATTATTTTCACATGCCATGAAATATTAATCTTCTTTTGATTTTTTTAATGGGGAATACTTTTAAATGTTATTTTTTTAAACTATGTGCCATAAAAAACTGTCAACAGGCTAGACTTGTCCTCCAGAATGTAGATTGATTTCCACGGATCTTAAATAATACCCAATTGTAGGGAGTGGATGATGGAGAATATCAAATAAGAATCAACAACAAGAAGCTAAAGGAAGAACCAACGGAGAATAAAAAGTGGATTGGATTAAGTGCATCTGATCACTGGCCAGAGAAGTGATGGAGACAGAACCCAGAATGTTAGGGGAAATGGACAGATAAACCATGACGATTATGATAGTGTTAACTGTGACTAATCGGGGGAACCACAACGAAGTACTTGTCTGTATCAAGTAGAGGAGGCAGTGTGTAGACAAAGACTGCAGATGGGAAAGGAGATAGGAGATAGTTAATGAAGATGAGAGCAGATGAAGTAATGGTGATAAATACAGTGTCACAGGTATAGGGATGAAGTTTGGAAAAATGTGGTATCTCTGTTAACAGGAAGAGGAGATAATGGAAGAATAGAGAGCAACTGATATGGAGTGGAAGTGATGTGTGTATCAGCAGAGTTGAAGCATATGGCCTTGGACTTTGTTCGAATGCGGCGTTATTATATGAAGGAGCACGAAGGAGAATGTGTAGGAGTAAGATCCTTGAATGTGGAGAGTTTAGAACAGCAGCTGTGGCCAGTGCCAGAATTTCAAATGAGAATCAAAAGTTATCCAAAGGGTAGTGAAGGTCCTGTTAGGAAGGAGACACCCTGAGTTGTAGTTGATGTAGTCCCAAAGATTTTGAGAGACCTACAGCAGGTTTCAGAAGCCAGATCCAAAAAATAGAGAAAGTAGGACTGGGAATCCACACGTGTGACCATGGGAGATCAGGCAATTTCCTTCTCTAACAGTTTCCCTTTCACTGTGACCTAGACATTTGGGTCATGCCAAGAAACCATTGTGGCTATGTGCAGCTATTTAAGCTTCAATTAATAGAGAGTACATAAACGTTTAAAAACCAGTCACTCAACCACATTTAGAATGCTTGGTAGTCACATGGAGCTGAAGATTATTGTGTTGGGCTGCTCAGATAAAAACCATTATCCATTATCACAGAAAATTCTCCTGGACAGTGTTAGTTTATTGCCTAGAACAGCTTACTGTCTTTCTTCACCTGCCCAGAAGCCACTGAGATTAATGTGAAACTATAGACTGAAATTAAACATGTGTTCTCATTCCCAGAACCTGAGACCATTAAAAAAAATGGTTTGAAGAGGTACCCATGGCTTACCTAGGTTAAGTTCTCCATCAGAACTGATAGGCAAACTGACAAAAATAGAGTTGAACTGAGTGACAGTTGAGGATTTAAAACCCAAGGCATTGAAGAGAACAATGGGAACAACGGTATTCATTCTGTTTCTTTTTTCTCCCACTCTCAAATTTTAGTTTAATGGCTGAGTCATGGAGGTTAAATGTGTGTGACAGAGTGTATTCTGTTGTGTGTGAACATAAAGGGCACATGCTGAAATGCAGAACATTAATATGCAAATCAGTGCAATTTTTTATAATAGATATATAATTGAAGTGCTTAAGAGATAGCAAATGCAGCAGGTATTTTGATCAGTTTTTAATTCTATAACCCTTCATCTGCTCAGTATGCTTCTATTCTTATTTCATTATGCCCACAATAGAAATTACATCCATGGGCACAACCCATGATCTTAGAAATCAGGGTGGTTCTTTTGAGAGAGCTGGTGATTGTTGCTTCAGTTATTTACTAAGTAATATTGTCCAAATACTGGATATTTTGCTCCTGGGTGGGACTTAAAAAAAACTTTATTATTTCTAGAAAGATAATGTTTGAATTATTCCTCATCTATTTCTCTTGGATCTTTTTTTATTTTCTTTAAAAATAAAATTTCAAGAGTATTATCCCTTTTCTTTCCCAGATAATGGTGACTTCTATATTTTGGAGAAACACTGCACACTCTCATGACCTCTTGTGTGACCAAATGCTGATGAGTTGTGAAAACAGTCCTATTATTTCTGTCTTTTTAAAAAATTCTTAATATAATGAAAAATTGGGTATTTCAAAATTATTTCTGAATAGGGCATAGGGCACAAATGTTGTTCTTCCATAGAAACATTACATGAGTAAAGGCAAAAGCCTAAGAATGTAGATGTGGGTTTTATTTAATACAGGTCTATTTATTTACTTCTACATAGTTGCATATTGTTCAGATAGGCACTATCCTCTGTTGGCAAAAATCAACATAAATCAGGGACTTAAAAGCTGCAGGATATTAGGCAAACCACTTACTTTTGCTGAATTTTTTCTCTCTTCTGTTCAAATGGTATAAATAATAGTACCTTTCTCATTGGGTTTTCATGTACAACAGATGAGAAGATGAATGTGAACCTCTTAGCCAGGGATATATGTTCTAAAACAAGGATGGCATTATTCATTGATGTCTTCTGAAGGCCCAGAGCTAACATATTTTGTTCAGAGGTGAAAATGCAGATTAGACTGTTTCAAAGCCAGTCTTCTTCCCTGCTCTGCAATCAGAAGCACTGCCCTTTTTTTTTTTTTGCCAAGACACCACTCTGGGCAGCTATATCAACAATCACACAGGAGCATCCTCCAGGAGAGGAATGCCAAGTGACTATCTAACAGTTTGTAAAATAGAGACATTTAAATTGCTTTCCAAAATTCCTAAATTAAAAACTGAACTTTAAGATTCTTCAAAGTAAAAATATGCACCTCATTTTGTTCTTAGTTACAATTTGTCTTTGCCTTCAGTTTTCATTTCACCCTAGCTTCTCTTGAATGATGATCCTCTGAAGAATTTGGGACTGAGTTCTTTCAGGGAAAGGAAGCATCAAAAGTTTTCCTATAAAGAAGGAAAGTGAAACAGTGAATCAGACCTTGGGGATCTCAAATTCTTTGCCCTCCTGTAAAGAGACTGCTTGTCCTTGTATCTATTTTTCAAACTTGATATTCTAAATTTCAAATTCTAAATCTAAGCGTTCCCACTCTGAAGATAGGTATTGTTCTCAAGGAATGGAAATAGAAAAAAAAAATGCAGAAAGAATAAGGAAATAGGACATGAAATTTTCAAATATGCATTTGAAGGTGTTATTTTAGCTCTTAGGATTATGTCAACAGAAGCAAAGGAAGATTTAGTTACTGACTAAAACAAGGACAGGTAGCAGTCAGACTTTTGCCAAACAGATTTGGATTAGTATTGGTATCATTCTGAATTTGCTTCTCTTTGGTTTTTGCTGTTTTAGCACAACTTGCTAGGGAAAAAGGAAGAAATGTAATGGCCAAATTACCAAGCTCACACACTCTGTTGAGACACTGGGGAGAGAAGATATAGGAATTTGCTAGGGAAGCCAGCCTGATGGGTCACACATACTCTGACTCTCTATGTTCAAAACCAAAAATGGGAACATCTCTCTGGTTTCCAGATGTAGCAGGAAGGGTGAAGGATATCTATCAGTGGCCAGGATGTCATGTCATTGGTTTTCAAAATCAGTTGCAGGTCTTTCTCCTCCAAAGTTAAACTAATCACATGATAGCATACTAATAGTTTGACCCAAACTCAATAACTTAACTTTTTTTTAATTGAACAACATTATATATATTTACATGGTGATGGTTTCTAATTTGGACATTGTCCTTTTGCTGAATTTTTTCCCTCTTCTGTTCAAATGGTATAAATAATAGTACCTTTGAATATAGGTACTATTAGATCTGTTTAATATTATCTATATCTATCTATATCCTTTGAATATAAGTACTATTATTTATTACCATTCTAATAATTCTCCCAAGAATCCTAGATTATTATTAAAGTTTTTTTATTGTCATTGTAAAAACAGATTTGGATAATGTCAATCAATGATTTAGTGTATTAGGCAACACACCTTGGAATTTCGCATCCACCTTTTAATCTATGAGATGTTACTATAAAGTGAATACTCTTCTCATGGAAAAGGATCAGGTGGGGGAGAGGGGAACCAACAAATTTGTCAGTAAACATATCATATTCATATTTTAAGACCAAAATATCCAAATATCTCTTTCTTGTCTCTTATATGTACAATAAATGCTGTCACTACACAACAGAATTATAAATTTCCCAATCTTGAAAGAAGGACAGTGCGTTTAAATTACTGTGTGCCCCAGAGAGAATGTATATTTTGTCAATTATGATAGTAGCATGGAACATGGAGTCCATTTGAAATATATCATACCATAAAGACATTTTGAGTTTGGGGTGGCTATATTCTGTTCTTCAGCATGGGTCAGGGACTGAATTTTCAGTGAAAATTTTCAGGGATGAATGCAACAAAAATAACTGCTTCCCTCAGGGAAAATGAGAGAGAAGATTTTACAAGACTGACCTCTAAAGAATTGGTGCATTAGATGTGGAAATTGTCCTGGCAGAACTCAGTTATGCTTCTGAAATTTCTCTCCATTCTCAAATAGATGTCATTGTGTACTTGGAGGTGTGAATGTGGAAAACAAGATCCAACACACTGGTAGAATCACTGCAAAGTAACACTGCACTATGTTACTGTAGAATGAGTGCAAAGGACATATGCTTTTAAGAATCCATTTATGTAATACAGATTTTTGTTGCATTAACTGAAGCTAAATTTTTTTTGTCTTACTTTGAAAGATGGATACTAGGATATGAACTAGTTTAATTAATAAAGTTATTTATACTGTTTGATTTTATTGGAAGAATTAGATCATTCACCCTATACAATCTCTTGTAGTTGCTGTAGCCAAAAAACACCTCTGGAGGCAATCATATATTTAAGCTTCAGCACGTATGGCTTTATCCCAGAGTTATTCTTATAAGCTTCTCTATTTATTAAGTGAAATATGGAATTTTTATATAATATTTTAGAACATCAAAAAAGGCAGGATCAGTTTACCATGAAACAGATGACTCATCCTTCCAATAATATCATTTTATTTCAAGAACCACAAAAGCTGTAGGTACAAATGGTTCCCCATTGAAAGGATTTTAAAACGTCTCTGCAACAAATATCATTGATAGATGCAAACAGAGGGTGAGATGTGATAAAACTGTCCACAATTTGGCATGCCCAGCATGCCTTCTTTCTGTAGCCTGTGTTTTCTATTTTTGAGGAACACCAATGAAATTATGTTCAAGGGCTTCTAGGAAAGAATGGAGCTTGTGGCAAAGGTGAACAGGTGTGGCGGGCAACAGCAGTGGCCCAGTTGGGGGTAACTGATGACCGCATAGCTCTTCGTCTCAGAGGTATGGTGCTTCTTTGGAAATCCTTAGATCAAACTCACAGGAAGAAAGAGGAGTTAAATGTATCATAGGAAGCCAACCAGAGCATTTTAACAAAGGAAAGCAAATCTGAACAAAGCCCTGCAGAAAGTGTCTAGGGTTCGACATTACATACGTCATCTTAATTTACAAAGATCAAGCTGTACATAATTATGGGCACAGTCTGGTCTTTAATAGCAATTTTTTTTCCCTAGATCTCTCATCCCTGCTTCTTTTACTTTCAAAAAATAATAACAAAGTAAGATAACTAAAAGAGAGTTAGGGTGACATTAGCACAAAATAAAAACTTGTAGGTTATAAAGCCAATAGCTGCTTAATAACTCTAAGGCAGGAAGCTTGCTGGATGGAACGGATGTTCATAATTTAAACAAGCCATAAGTTGAAATGTCTCAGACGTCTAGACACATAGGTTAAATGAAGACTTTTATTCCTAGGAAAGACCCTGATCCAAATGTAATCAAAAGGAGTTTGTTCCAGTATAAAGTCTTAGCTTCCCAGTTGTTATGAGAAACTTCTGCATAAAACAGGAGCAAGTGTGTCTTATAGTTGCATTTTAGGAGCTTGACAGCATATTTTAAGCTAATTATTGCTATCACAGAAGAGCTGGGAAGGCAGTTGGGTGCTCACCACCCAATTTGGCATTTTTAATTGTTCTAGTAAAATACATGATATGACCTCAAGTGGTAGTATAAATTACAGCTTGTTCCTCAGTAAGGCTTTCCTTATAACCTCCACCCTATCCCTTGTTTTTAAATAGTTGGGAAGTCAATGAGCAAATTTTCTACTTATTACTAAAGTGTGAAATGAAGAGTATCAGTAAATTAGTAAGAGGAGTGTTTCTTGATTTTTTTAAACATAAATGCATTGTTTAATAGAAAATAACTGATCTTTCCTGCTATTAGTCTGTCAGAATCCAGTTTCAACACAAGTAGAAAACCAAAATCAGAGTAAAGAATAAAGAGCCTTTGATCCAAGCCAATGAGCCAGACTCTGGGGCAATATCAATCCGAGTCTTAAACTCATTACATATGGATATAGGGTTCTTGAATTCTCCACAAAGTTTATGTTAGAACAGGGCATATACAGAATGCTAATAGAAGTCATCTGATCAAATGAAACAAGTAGTGGTTGATGCTACTGTGTATGAAAAAATGTTATTTAGTTTCACAGATGTTCAGAACTAATCTAGAGGAAATCTTCCCATTTGTCATCAGGGACTCATGGATAGATAGACCCTTATTTCTCCTTTCTTGTCATTTACACATTCTTTAAGTCTCTGCTTTCAGCCAGCCTAACAGGAGACAGAGTTACTCCCAGTCTCCATCACTGCCAAAGGTTTGTTGGTGGGATAAGTTCCTCTCACTGACCCCAAAGCATTTTCCCTCTGAAATTTCCATGTGACTTTTCTCTCAAAATGTCTATTCCTTTTAGTGCAGGGTAAAGAATCATGTTCTTCCGTTGCTTATAACTTCACAAGTTGCCCATTGCACTTAAGTAAAAATTAAACTTTTTTTTTTAATCATGCCCCACAGGTCTGACAGGATCTGGCTCCAATGCCATTATTTTGCTACTAGACACTTTCTGTTCTGGAGGAGGGCAAACGAGATTGTATCCTATAGCCTTTGCATCTGCTGTTCTCTATTCCAGATCCCATCAATTACCCAGCTGCCCATATGCCTGGCTCTCTCTATCTTTAGATCTCTGCTTAAATGTCACCTCTACAGAGAGCACTTTTCCAAATCCTAGCTATCTCTTTCAAATTACTCTCTTTTCCTAAGTAACATTGAATAATGTCACTATTTGATGCTTTATTCTGTCTCTCACCATCACCACTACCACTACCAACAAAAATATGTAAACTCTCCAAAGAGAAGAGAACCTGCCTTATTCACTCCAGTATTTTCAGTTCCTAATAGACACTGGGCTTAATAAGGATTTTTGATTATTTAGTTCATGATGAAAATTCCTATTTCCTTTTTTCCTTTCCTGAACACTGGACCTCATACTATGCTCCCTCTTTCTTCTTTTCTATTTGTTTTTCTTCCTAAGATGACTTCCTTGCATTTGCTAAAGACAGAGAAGACAGTCCATTGAAGATACAGAACCAGATAGCACTGAAAAATAATTTGGCAGAATAAAATCAGGATTCTTTGTTAAGGAAAGTCAGGTGAGGTGAGACCATGCACAACAGCAACAACGGAGATAACAAAACTGAGATATAGGAGATAGGATGATAGGAGAGGATCTCAACAATCTTAAATATTTGACAACTTATAATATACTTTTCATGCTGGGGAATACAGATGTGTTCCTGCTTCTAAAGTCTTACTTCTGGTTATGGGAGAAAGATCCATCACATGAAGGAAACTTTGATGACTGAAAGTTAAGACAGAATCCCAGAAAGGACAGAGGGCTTAAGCAAAGATAGACAAGAGACGACTAGGTTTCACCAAGGAATGAATAAATAATTCTGACTTGCCAAGGATTGAAAGCAAAAAATGGAGGAATAGTGGATTGAAAATGTTAATTTATGCCGGGTTGTGATGAGCTTTGAATTCAAGGCTTTGGGTTTTGTTGTTTAACAAGAGATGGATATGTTTTCCACAGGAATATGGAGGTTTAAAGTAACATTTCAGAACAATCATTATGGTATCACTGTACAGACTAAGTAGAAATGAGAGTTTCATGTAGAACTCAGAGTGGTCAGGAAGTGTGTGGAATCTTTTGCACGTATTTTCTGTCTACAGGGCCTTCCATGTAACACTACACTTCTTCTATGAGCAAACCTGCTTCTCAGTTTCTGCTGTGTTAACTCATTAAATTTGTGGTTCTGGTTTTGCTGTGGTTAAACCAACAATTCTCTGAGAGAGAGCACATTACAAATCAAATCTTCATCTGCATTTGGATAAGTAATTGATCTAGATTGATTAGCGATTATGAAATATGCTGCTGTTTGTGTGTTTTCAAAACAAAATATAGACAAACAACATAAAACCCACTCTAGAAATGAAATTACACCCATCAGAATAAAATGGTAGCTTCAACAGAAGCAGTTTATTATGAGGTTTCTGGATTGAGCTTTCTACTTCCAAGCCCAGAATAATTATTAAAATACTTCTAATAAGGCCAGTTCTAAAGCAGGCCAGCCAGTTTTACTTTTATTGTCATGGTTTGTCTTTCTCTGGACAAATTATCAGCTCAGTGGTATTACATGTTTCTGATTAAAATATTTCATCTGTGTTTTAACTCTAGGCTATAGTTAGAATTTATGGGGACACAAACTGGTGTTTTGGAAAACATTAAGTTAATGACCATGTTACAAGGTATACGATTAGAGTTTCTAACATCCCAGAACCACACATTTGAGTTTGTACAGTTTTTAGAAAGATAAATATCACTAAATAATGTATTGTCCTATAAATTATACATGTTATTTTATAGCTGAGAAGCTAAACGTAATAGTCCCATTATCATTCATTGAAAGTCAAACATCCTAGCCCAAATAAGCTCCTTTGAGAATGTGGGTCAGGGATAATTCTGTGTGTGAAGTATTTCTAACCTGAGAGCGTATATAGGAGCCCCCATTGGAGAAGTACATAGTATAAGTTCATCGGGTGCCTCTAAAGTGATTGATTATCTAATTTTTTAAAATCAGTAGTTACAGATTACCAAGTTGGCTACATCAAATCGTTTGTAGTTTGTTTGAATTGCTTGTTTCATTAAGGGGGAAAAAATGAGAAAGGATAAAACAAGTGCTGATTTCTTTATGATGAATTATACATCATATGTGGATGACTAGTTTGTCATTTTTTAACTTTCAATATACATTTTTTAGCTACAGAATCCATTGAGTCACTCTGTTTAGAAGTCCAAATATGCGAGTGCACATGGGTGATGTCATCCTGTAGGTAATCAACATAGTTCAGTGGTTTTGAAGATAAATCGAAACTTGCTAATTATATTCATCTTGTAAAAGCTCAGATTAAAAAGAGACAGCCGTATGCAAATCAGATACATGCAGCCCAACTGAATTATATTGTTTTATGTCTCTGCTTTCTAAATAATAGACAAGGTAACTCTACAGAATGATTCTTTTGAATATTCTGACAAACATGATTTATGGTGTTCCTAAGATATATTCTTTGCTTAATAGTTAAAAGAAAGGCTTTACTTTTCCCCTGATCTAATATTGCATGAATTTATACTATAATGTAGCTCTGTTTAGAAAGTAAAAGTGGGGGGGGAGAATGGATATAAATTATACCCTTACAAAAATGTACAACAGGTTTGAAATTGAAAATTGCTGTTTTAGCATTCAAAGTAGGAAACCAAAATTAATTGCTTTTCTTACAACAGACACGGTGTTGAACTTTGTGGAAATGCAGCACATTATGACCTTAATGTAAAAGCTCTTTGACATGAACACCGAGGGGAAAAAAATGGATGCATTAAATCACATTAATGTCTCTTTTCCATCCAGCAACAAAGGATCAGCTGCTTGATGATATGAATAACATGACAGGGCAGAGAGAAAGTACAATGTCAAAAGAAAAGCCCCATCTATTTTGACCAATATGACCAGAGACATCTGTTTGCTTGGAGGAATCCAAATTTACTGTTATACTGATGTTAATTATTGGTACTACTACCTTTCAGAATTACAAATTCAAAATTGTTAGGTTAAGGTATGATTACCCTAATAATGACTCACCGTAGCAAAACAGAGATTAAGATTAGACCCTTGAGCATTGTTACTAGTCCTTTTGGTTGATTCATCAATGCATGAACAAGTAAATCGTGGGTAACTAGAAAAAATGTGTGGTTACATGCATGTGCTTTATCACACAATGCTAGAACTTGATCCTTGATGTACTATTAAATGAGATACCTCAAACGGCTAATTGAACACAGAAAATAAGTGAAGCTATCTATCATGCAAACACATTTGTCCATCCACATTTGTTTCTTAGTTGGCTAATTTCAGAGAGTTGCACATATTCCAACAACAACAGCAAAAGCCAATAACTGTTGGTTTTAACAGAAATCACTCATGATTTTTTGTTTCTTTTATGTTTGACATTTTTTATACCTCTGCTTTTCTCTCAGTATAAATTCTCTGAATCTCTTCCATTCCCTCTTCTAGTTCTATTATTTTGGTAGAAGGATGGACATTCTAGTGTTATGGTTGATCTCTTTTATTACTTACCCAAATCTTCTTTTTCTCTGTTGTCTCACTCTCTTTAATATAGCTTCCTGTAATACAAGTAAGGTTGACCTGAGTACTTGTTCAGTTTTATCAGCACATTTGGATTTATTTGGTGCAATGATGGAGCAGTAACTGGGATATGAATGAACGCATGAGTCTTGCATGTGGCCGGCCTATCATTTTCTGGCATTATCCAATCTGAAGCCTTCATTCTTCTTATTCTTTTTTTTCATTTCAGAAAACAAATATGTCTGACAATATTTGTGCATTATATATCCTTTCTTTCTTTTGTTTTTCTATTTTTCAAATATCTCTGATCTGTAAGAGAAATAAAAGATGGCAAAGATATAAACAGATATAGAGATAAGGACATAAAGATACCTTGGATTTAAAAAAAATGTTCTGTGGTAGTTACAACTTTGAAGGTGTTATTTGTTTTGAATGTTGAACTGAACTTACACAAGTGTAATGCACATGTACACATGCATACATCCACATCCTGATAGGCTCAATTTTAGTAAAATATCTGACCTAAAGGAAATCAGAAGCAGTGTTGACATCATGCAACCTAATAATGAATTACTCAAAGAAAATGGTTTGAAATATTCCCATATTCTTCTCATTGAGTGGTAATTTTTACTCAATGCTATTCATTCTGTTTTCTTTTTCATACTGCTGGGTAACTATGAACACTTGCTCATAAAAAGAGGAACAGAGAATTTAAAGGTCATTCTCAGTGATGAAACTGACAAACTCTGCCAAGATATTTTTTTCTTTCTCTTTTAAAGTGTAATTAAATACAATACATTGTGAGGGACTATGTAATGAAATCATCTAGAACTGATGCCCGTGTAATAACTACTAGTGATAAAGTATTAGTGCTGGACTCAATATTCACCATGGTATGTAGCTAGTTAGAAAGCCATGTGTTTTTACATACTAGCTGATTTATGTTAGAATTTTAGAAAATTTAAAACAAATGTAAATAGCAGGTGAGACATTCCTCTGTTAATAGTCCACATGCCTCTACTGAGATCAGAGCCTAATATGTGATGGCTCAGAAAAATCTATTTTCATCCTCATCCCCACTTCATCAGCACAGTTTCAGACTTTGGCAGCCCATACCAGACAAGTTGAAACAAATGACGTCTTCATCAGGGCTTCTGATCTTCACATACTGGAACAGCGAATTTTCACTAATCTATGATGCGCTTTGTCAATCAAGTGAGGTGAAAATATAAGGAGTGAATTTTAGGTGAGCCACGAAAAACACAGCTTACCTCATAACAAGATTCAGGTTGCTGAAATTCATAGAAATGAGTTCTATGGAAGGAAGAAATGGATTAATCTGCAGAGTTACAAATAACTTCAACTGTAATTTAACTTATTGAATATGAATTTTACTGTTACTCTGATTTTTATACAAAGATCTTCTTTTATACAAAGATCTTACTAATAATCGTCTTCTCTCTTTAGTTTAAACAAATTCTAAAACTCAATGCCCACTTGTTGCTTCTAGGAAGTCATTGTTTTCTGTCATTCCATGTTTTGTGTCATTGTCTTTTATTTCTTGGTACAGAGCTGTGTTTAATATGCTTGCTCCACTTTCGGTTATGAAGTTGTCAGGGAGCAGTAGGAAAGATCAAGGGTATCTCTTGAAAGAGTTTTAATAAAAGTTTTATTGTAAATTATTTCTGCTTTATATAAGACTTTTTTCTGAATCTAGAGGATTTCATGTAAAATTTGCTTAAGCTCAACACAGGCTGTATTTACAATTTTTATAGTTTCTCCCTATTCTTGTATTGATAAACATTCATATTATTATAATCAATACATTGAAAAGCATATGCATGGAAATTAAAAATGCACTTTCAAACTTTATAACTATGAAAGGCTCTCCTTTTAAAATGGCAATAGCATACATTGAAATTTTGTTTTGTACATACTATTTAATGACTTTTCTGAAAGACTTCCTCTACTATTGGACCATAGATAACAGGGAGAATACTTAAGACTTCTGCCCAAGAGAAGATCAATAATACTCAAAGATTTTTATGTATTTTATGCCTTGTTTACTTTTGTTTAAAATTTTCATTTTAAAGAAATATTTTCTAAAAAAGGTATGAATTCCATGTGTCTATATATATTGGCCATGTGTTATTTTGGAAAAGTCAGACTATACTCATTTATATTTGTGTAACTAATGTTCTAACTTTGCATAATTATCACAGTAAGATCAAGTTTTTAGCCTAACCCAAACATGCTTGGTTTAACACCCACCGTTTGGGAGATTTAAAGTGGTTCAGATGATGCTGTCCCAAAGGAAAAGAGGATGCACAGGTGTATCTCTTTATTGTGTTGTTTTGGGAATGGCAGCCTTGTTATAACCAAAACATGCAAGTGTATACTTTCTCCTACCCTGTGGCACTAAGAACATGGCAAGGGAAACACACTTTGTGTGCAGGAGAGGTCTAGTCCCAAGACCATTAGGAGCCAATAAAAATGTCCTAACAAAATCCATGTGAATATTTTAATGACATGTTCTAAGATATGTAATCTAGAATTTAAAATAAGAAAGACTATTATACTGGCTAGCCTAAAAACTAGCCCCCCTCCCTTTTATAAATGTTAACCTGATGGCTATAAACTAAATGTTTTACAAAGTCATAAGTAGCTTCCCTGGCATATAAACCTTGATAAATACATATGTGTATGAATATGTATTTTTAAATGGAGCAGGGAGAGCTCTGTCTTTCTAAGTATCTTTTTTTAAAATCCCAAATACATGTTTGAATTCACAGGTTCCATAAAAGGATGCATGCAAATGGTTGTATTTTAGTTCAGATATAACTTAACACAGTTCAGGCAGTTAAATCAATATTCTAAATAATTTATTTAAAGCAGGAACTTGCCTCCTTCTCTTTTGATTCAGAGACAAAGAACAGAATGATAATGCAAACAAAGTGCTCTCTGGCCTCTCTTCAAAGTGGATGAGGCCTATCCCAGTAGCTTCATAGGCTGTGACATTTATACTCAGCTTCTCTCTTTGGCAAGATCAAGAGGCCTACCTAGAACACTTTTCTCATCATTATTTCCTTTTTATCTCCTTTCTGAAATATTTGTGAGTTAGTAAGATAGTCTAACCAAAGGATAGCAGTTAAAATGTCTCCCTAGTATTCTTTTTTCACTCATTTCATGCATGTGTTCTTCCACTCATTCATTTTACTGAATACTTGCTATATCACATGCTGGCCTTTGTGGGAGCAAAGGTATAAAGGTATGTGACTAATTGCCCCTCCAAGAGCTTAGTTGGGAAGACACAACATACACAGGAGTGCTATGCACATGTAAGAACATGCATTACACATGTGCAGTTGGCATCCTGCACACTTTTGAGAGGCAAAGAGGTACCACAAATAGCTCATTAAAGATGGTGAGATATGACAAGCATCACAGGTATGTTTTAGAATATAAAAACAATAGGAATTCAGAAGAGGAAGAGAGAACTACAGACCAGAGTACAGTTAAAGCTTTGGGGACAAATGAGTTCCAGATAGACCTTAAAGCTCTATTAAGTATTGGTAGGAGAGAGAGTAATTTGGAGAGGTACCCTAGCTTTTCCTTCATTCTACCCTCCAGTGCCTGGTAGAGGCCTTAAAAATTGCTTTGTAAATCAGAAAGTAGAATTGTTGAGCTTCTACACCTTTGCCTAAGCGCATGGAGGCAGAGGGATGGATAGAAGGCAGTCTCAGGTCAGACACTGAAGGGAAGAACATAGCACAGAGACCAATGTGGGAGTAAAGGGCTCATGAAGTGGGTGTGAGGATGAGGTCAGACAGACATTTAAAGCCAGCTGGGGAGGAGGCTTGAAAATAAAACTGAGGACTTTGGACTCTATCTTGTGACTAATGAAGAGAGAATAATTTTTAAGTGAACAATATTATGATAAGATCTATTTTTAAAAGATTATCTACTATTTTTGGTACTGGGAATTGAACACAGGGGTGCTTTACCACTGAGCTACATCCCCAGCCCTCTTTATTTTTTATTTTGAGACAGAGTCTTACTAAGTTGCTTAGGGCCTTGCTAAGTTGCTGAGGCTTGCTTCAAACTTGCATCCTTTTGCCTCAACTACTGGGATTATAGGCATGCACTACTACCCGTGGCAGACTCATCTACTTTAAAGAAATTTCCAAACAAGGGTGTGTCAAGTTACATATGATTTCATCTACTATCAACTTTAATCTTTTGTTTGTAATGGCACAGCACTGTTTAGTCTCAAATATGTGATGGTTGAAGTGGACTTAAAATTTTATGGTCTTGGAAACTGAAATCTGGACTCAGTTGAGTTGGTAGGATGAGAGCTAAAATCAAAAAATAGTCTTCTTATTCCAAGACCAGTATTTTTTTAAACCTTCAGTTTGAATGTAGTTAACTACTGCTTGTTAGACTCAAACTGGTCCAGATAAGGCTGTCCCAGGGAGAGAAGGGGATAATTAAATATATTAGTTGTTCTGAGAATAAGTTTGGTTATGACCAGGAGATGCAAATGACTTCTTCCTCCTATTCAACGGCAATAAGAACATAGCAAAAGAGACATGCTTTGTTTGCAGGAAAAGCTTAGCCCTAAGATCATCATAAGTTGAACAGAAACAAAGGTTTTGTGTTATTGGCCTAGGGAAGTCATATGAAAAAAGGAGGAAGAATAGGTTTGGTCAGAAAATCTGTCAGACCTTGAAACTGTAAGGTGGGATGAATAGTATTTGGTGAGTTGTTTCTCTTTTGAGGGGCAAGAATTTCATGAGATAAAGTCCTTTCCATCTGTGAGATCAAAATACAGATTTTGCAGCACTTGGTGGGGAGGGATAAATATTTGGGGACCACTTGGAGATTATATAGAACAAAAATTGGGGGAAAAGCTGCTTTTGGCAGGGGCCCAAACTAGAAGTGGCTTCATCCATAAACAACTCTCTCTCTACTCCTCAAAAAAGATAAAACAAAATGTTATCCCAAAAGGCTTCCACATGTCAAAAAAATTTCTTTCTTCTCCTCAATTTTTCTATCCGTCTCAACTAAATTTCTTCATGCTATGCAGGATGTTCTTAAATAATGAAGCTAAATTTAGACTAAATAAATATAATAGATATGATAGATCAATAGAGAGAGAGAGAGAGAGAGAGAGATTGAGATTCATCTGACTTTCTTCCAACTTGTAGCAATTTCTACTTCTAGTTAGCATTATTTCTACTTCTAGTTAGCATCTATTCCTTATTTCTAACTATTGTGAAGAGAGAGGGCCAAAAGAACATTCAATGTAGACTATATGATTTCCAACATACACACACACATGAGCTATGTCAATATCTAATCTGGGGACTTTGGACTTAAGAGTCCAATGGAAAGTATATTTTTCACCATTAATACATTTTATCTAATCTCATTCTGTCACCAAATCTTAAAATCACCAAATAAGCAATAGAAAATATGGCAATGTGGTTCAATCTGGCTCAAATCCTGACTCTCACTCCTAAGCTAAGCAACCTTGGGAAAACACTAGTCTCCTTAGCCAAAATTCCTTCATTGATAACATCAAGATAGAAAAAGTGCCTAGAGTTGTAGTGCCACCAAGTGATGTAACCTGTTTTGTGTACATGGAAAATGTTCAATAAATATTCTTTCTAAGTGTGATGTTGTGCCAGTCATAACCTCACTGGACTCTCATTACTGCTTGGAAATTCTAGTGTTAACCCTATTGTGGGACGATGTGTTTTCTTCACAATTGCCTTTGGGACTATTTAACAAATTTATACCATCACTCTGGTGGGACTATACCATTCAGATGGTAAAATCTTGGAGAGCTGGAATTATATCATATTCATTCTTAAAATTCCCAGATGGGCTGATAGTACACACCGAAAGCATTGAATGAAGAAGTGAAAGATAACACATATTTTTTGAGTGTACTGCCTTCGTTAAACATATAATTTAATTGAACAGGAAAGACTAAAAGAATGAGAAAATAATACAAGTGAGAATATGTTAAGTATAAGGCATAACAGAGAATCAAAGCTATAGTTTTTAAGACATGGCCATGCCAGCAAGACTGCAGACAGTAAGTTGGGACAGAATTTTATTTGTCTTGAAAGATGGGTAGTTTAGATATGCAGAGAGGCTAATAGCATCATTTCCTATTGAGAAGTCTTTATATGTTTCTGAATAGCAAAGTGGCAGACTGATGAGAGAAATGTTCAAAGGAGACTAGTTTATAAGACTTTTAAAAATATCTTGGGTCAAGGAAAGAAAATGTTATGTAGACTTTCAATGGCAAACCTTTTAACTTTATAGAAATGGAAAATATTACAGAAATGATTTAGATTTTCCCATGATTTGACAGAATAGGATATTGAGGCCATAGGATTTTAATAATTAAAAAAGAGGCAGTTCAGTAATTTAAAAATGATCTATAATTACTCATATCCATAGACTTATCATGGTGTCTGCAGGAAATGATGTCCTTTTTCACTTCCGTTGACCTCAGAAGTAATGGGTATAGATACTGGAGTCAGGTTTTTCAAGTTCTCAAGATTGTGACTTGAAGTCTTCCTGTTTCTTGGGTGATCACTTGCCTCCCCCACCAAATAGACCATTTCTTATGAATAATGGTTTTAAAGGCATATGCAACAGAGTCAGGTATTGGATAAGACACTGTATTACACAGAAATGCTGAATCTGGAGGTATTAATTATGAAGGCAAATGTACCTGGAATATCATTAGTTTATGACCCCTTTCCTACCTTTCCTCTTGTTTCCTACCTGTGTCTGGCTATACATAGCTATGAGCAATCTTCCTGGTTGCCTAGATGAACAACAAAATTTAAAAGAAAGAATTTTTCACTGAAAAGTAGAAGTCACTAAGGATAGGTGGAGTGTGGATAATATCACAAAATGACCAAGAGATAAAGAACAATATTTTGGAAAATATAATCAAACCTTTTTTTAAAATTCAGTATTCTCTTTGCATTTTTATAAAAGATCTGGATAGATTATAAATACACGTTTTTCTCCAAGGGGTTAACTATTTCTTCTTTGTTTCTTTATTTATTTAGTACATGAAATTTATGACTGTGTCTTCTCTTGAACATTTCATCTTATTTTATGGCAGTTTTCCCATCACCTCTCCTCCCAATAGTTGTGAGTCCATTATTTAAAGACTTACTGCCCAAAGTATCAAGATTTTGCAGAAAGCAGAAAACATGAGAAAAAATTTGAAGTGAAGTCAAAATTTAGGATTGAAAAATTATCAGAAGAGGAGACTTAACATAAAAATATTATGGGTTTTGGAGTTCAACTGCCTGAACATACATCCTGATTCCACCAGTTACCACTCGCACATATTGGGCAAGTGATTTACCCATCTGGGCCCCATTTCCTCATCTGTAACAGAATAATTAAATTACCTTTCCTGCAGGGTTTTGTGAGTACTAGATGAGTTAATCCATGTGAAGCTCTTTGAAAAGTGGCCGGCAATTGGGAAGTACCTATTCAGAGTTAGCTATTACCTTTGAGTATCCTTTATTTGAAATACTTGGCACTAAAAGTGCTTTGGATTTTGGATTTTTCAGACAGAAATGTTATCTCATTTTGGACTAGTGAGATGTCGAGGAATAGGATCCAAGCATAAATACTAAATTCATTTGTGTTCTATATATACCGTAAACACAGAGCCTGAAGGTAATTTTATACAAAATTTTCAGTGCACATGTGTTTTGACAGTGATCCATCATGTGAGGTAGGTTGTAAAATTTTCTACTTAAACATCCTATTGGTGTTTAATAGTTTTAAAATTTGGAGCATTTCAGATTTGGGATTTTAGATTAGGTATGCTCACCTGAATTATTGTTTTTGTAGAATATAATATTCCCATTATATAAATGTCAGCAAAAGAAAATGCTGAGTTTAAGTCATGTGAGTCAGTAGTCAACATGAAGCAAAACAGTCTTCTGGTACCACTTTAGTTTGTTTCCTACTGTGAGATAGAAGAAAAAAATAAGAAAGCTACTAAAGCAAAGAGGCAGATACAGAATTAAAATTTTGCTCTGAAGAAACTCATTTTTGTTTTTCTCCCCAAAATTGGGTTCTGACCAGCATGTAGATCAATTTTACACAATAGAAAAGAATTTTTTTTCATGGTTTCCTATCTGCTACATAGATGCCAATGTCTCTGAAAGTTCACATAGCTCTTGAGGCTTCTTGTTTTCTTTCTACCTCTTGTCAGTTTCCATGCTGTTATGGTTTAGATGTGAGGTGTCCCTCAAAAATTCATGTGTGAGACAATGTAAGAAGGTTTAGAGGTGAAATGATTGGGTTATAAGAGTCTTAACCCAACCAGTGCATTAATCCCTGGATAGGGATTAACTAAGGGCAACTATAGCAGGTAAGGTGTGGCTGGAGGAGGTGAGTTACCTGAGGACCTACCTTTGGGGCTTCTATTTTGTCATGGTGAGGGGAGCTCTCTCAGTCTCTCTGCATCCTGGTGTAATATATGGAGCTGCTGCTTCCACCACACCCTTCAGCCATGATGTTCTGCCTTGTCTCAGGCCCAGAGGAGTCGGCCATCTGTGGACTGAGACCTCTGAACTAGGACCCCTAAAATAAACTTTTTCTTCTGTAAAATTGTTCTTGTCAGGTTTTTTGATCATAAGTGAAAAAGCTGACTAAAACATATGCCAAATATGGCATTTGAACTGAAGAGGCACCATTGTTTGCAATAGCATTTTATTTTCTATTTTGCCCTTAATTTCTCTTCTCAAAATAGTTATTTGCTATTCAGAAATCCATTCTTTTTAATGATTTCTGTAGTTCTGCTGAAAGTAACCCAGTAGATATTACCTATGTAGAGGGAGCCTATGTTTTAGGCAGAAAAGAAGCTAAAGAAGATTGGAAGGGCTCAAAAGACCCAGGAAGATTCTTGGGTCCTGGAACATCTCCCACATCAGACCTAAAACTCCTCTCATTTCCGTCGCACAAAATTCCACTAATTAAATCTTCACTCAGGGGTATGAGTTCCTCTCCTGGAAACTCAGTGGGTCCCCATGGGGAGCTTAAGGGCTTTGGTGACCACAAAACAGTGTGTACCAGTTTAATTAGATGGCTTTCCTCATGCATAGCTAGAGCACTAAATAATACACGAATGAATAATTTTATGAGCAAGGGCCAGTTAGAAAGGCAGTGTCCTAGAGGAAGTACTGGCATTAAGGTCTTTTAACCTATTATATAGAACACAGCTATAGCAAAGCAAACAAAACCAAGCAAGCCTAAAGGAAGCAGGTAGAGCAGAGGGTAGGAGGTAGGAATTAACTGTGGTGGTGGTGAGGGGGATAGAGCATAAAAAGAGAATGGATTTTTTCTCATACCTTCCCACTCACCTTCCAACTTTGTATTAATGTAAAACCAAGTCTTGATAACTCTGGCATATTTGTTGTTTGTACTAGAGTCCAGTTCTGACAACTCAGAACATTGTCTTATGTTCAGAGGACATTGGCAAATGATTGAGCCATTCTGTGTTTTTAAAATATTTTTGTTTTTAGTTGTAGATGGACACAATATCTTTATTTTATTTATTTTTATGTAGTGCTGAGGATCGAACCCAGTGCCTCATGCATGCTAGGTAAGTGCTCTACCACCAAGCCACAATCCCAGCCTCAGAACCATTCTATTTTTAATAGAATTTACAAACCTACTAGATTTTTCAAAAGTCTGATTAGACTTGAGTCTCTTTTAAAAAAATCTTTTCTAATTAAATATTTGCATTTAAACATTCTTTCAGTGCAGTACTAAGGGAAAATATAAAATGTGCATATATTCATACCCATACAAAAGTTTATCTTAAAATATAAAGGTATATACAATTTGAAATAATATAATACAATGTTGTACTTAGAAAATTCATTTCATTATAGTCTTTTTAGAGGATTCTGAAAATTATCTTTAGCCAGTTTTCTTCCCTAATTTCAACTCTCCAAGTAGTGTAGCTATCAATGTATTGTCAAAATAAAGCCATGTCAAAAATACTTCTCTATATATACCCACCGGATATCACCTACTATTTCTTTAGTCCCTGAAAGTTTTTAGCCCAAATGGCAAGAGTGGAGTTTCTTTAACTTGAATGTATGTTAGAATTTTCTGGGATATTGTTAAAAATGCAGAATCTGTCTTAGGTTTGGGGTGAAATCTGAGACTCCTTTTTTCTAATAAGTTCCTGGTAGTAAAGGTGCTGCTGCTTTGAAAACCAGCAAAAGACTAGAAACCCAAGCATCAATGTGCACGCACAGTTACCTAGTATGCCTTAATCTCTGTTACCCATTGCCATCTCTGTTCACTAATCCATAGAGTCACTTCGAGCATATATAGTAGTCCCTCATATTCAAGGCTTCACTTTTGTAAGGTTTCAGTTACCCATGCCCAACCATAGTCCTAAAATGTTTCATGGAAAATCCCAGAACTTAACAACTTGTAAGTTTTAAATTTCACACCTTCTGAATAGCATGCTGAAATCTCGCACAACCCTGTTGTGTCTCATCTGAGAGGTAGATCATTCCTTTGTCTAGGGTATCCACACTTTATCCACTACCCACCCATTATGCACTTCTGTAGCTGTTTCCTTTATTGGGTTGACTGTTGGGGTATCACAGTGCTTGTATTCAAGTTACCTTTGTTTTACTGAATAATGCCCCCAAAGAGCAAGAGTAGTGATACAAAGGAGGCAGAAGGACATAAAACACAGAAGGACAGATTAATGCTGGTATTGTAAGGCAATTATGTGGGGCAAATAGGAAGAAAAAAAATACATATAGAACTTGGCACTATCTGAAATTTCCAACGTCCACTGGGGGTCTTGAAATGCATCCCCATTGGATAAGAGGGGAAATACTCTACTAGATTAAGTTGCTAAATAAAGGATTTGAAGGTGAGATTCTGAAAGACACACTGAGTCCTTGGAAAACAGTGATGTTTTAGGGATTTGAAAATCTACAGTTGAGCATTTATTCCTGGGGTGTCCAGCCTGGTGATGACTATGAAGAATGTTAGTTTAGTGGTTAAATGGAAGTGTGTCACCTTATCCTCACCCTTACATCATATCTGTTTTGCAATCTTTTATGTCATCTTAAGTACTCTGTCTCATGTGTAATCTCTTCTGGTTTTTATTATAACAGTACTCTGCAGTAAAGCTATCATTTATTATTATTATTATTAATTGCAATTGGCAGTGGGGGAACTGGCTTAAGATCTTTGAGCAAGATCTACATTAATGAAGTACAAGTGCAGAAGGCTAAGCCTCGGTATTCTGATGGACTCTAGGACTCTTGATGCATAACAGTTCTTCCTCTAGAACTTTTACTGCCAATCATGGCTACATAAAAAGAAATAGATGAAAACAATAAACTTGTATTGCTTTCCTTAATAGTGCTCAAAATGTGATACCCACCTTTCTGTAGTCTGACCAAACAGGTCAATTTGCTGTCCAGGAGGCACCACTTCCAAGAATCCCCAGCAGGGGGCACTATGGCCTAGGATATTCAGCTTTGCTAGCTGCTCATGGTGCCAAGGGGTTTTGCTTTCTCCCCATCATTCTATTGAGTTTTTTTTCCTACTCTATTTTTTCACTAGGCCCTTATTCACATTTATTAAATTGGCAGCTGGTATTCATCATGGAAAATAGTTCACTATACCATATTATTTAAGCACAGTTTTTCAATTTTTTTAATGTTAAACAAAACTGTGGGAAAAAAAATTATGGCTGATACAGCAAATGCATCTCACATGAAAAGTTTCTTTTGAGCTCTACTTCTTTTTAATGAGTGTAATAAATTAGTGGAAAAATTAAAAACATGAAGTCTCTGTGACTTTGATCCCTTGGTACCTAAGCAAATACCTGTCATACTTACTTTACTTCTGCTGCAGAATAATTTTATTATTTTCCAAACAGGAATAGATAAAAGAAGATAAGCAATGCTTTTGAGTTCCTCTGGGTGATTATTTTCCCCAGATTCAATCAGATTAAAGGCCTGCTATTGTAGGCACTTCCAAGCTTGAGCAGCTTCTTGGATCTTTCAGTTCATTCTCCTGGGATTCCATCTGTCCCCCTTCTCCTTGGCCCACAAGGGAAGGGGATTCCCTTCCCCAGGAATACAGTACCTGAGCTCAGGCCTCCAGGAAGGGAAAAAGTTTGCATGATTATCCCTGCTGTGAATATAACAAAGAGAGATTGAAACATCATGAGGGATATTAGGAAATTCACTCTGGTTGGGTTCTAAGTTACTTTTAAATGAGGTTTTTAGTTTAGAAGGAAATAAAAGGACAACCCCTAGGCTTTCCTAAGAACTGGCTACCAAAGATAATCTCAGTGTGGAAGAATTGCTGGATGGATAGATACCTTCGTGCCTTTGCCTTTTGTCTGCCATTAGGCACAACCATTGAGGACTTGCTGCACAGGGGCCAACTGTCTTGCACATAGACCAGTGTTGCATGTCCCATGAGGGTTCCAGGAGTTGCTCGGCAGAATGGTCAGGAATCATCCAACTTTCTGAGCTGGAAAGAATCTTAGAGATTTTTGTATTCTAGGCCCCTTAAGCTCCCTCCCTACCCCCCTCACCAGTAAGGAAGCCAAGGCCCTGATTGTCACTGTCACACCACTTGCCAAAGGGCCTGTGTCCCGTTCTAGGCAGAGGCCAGAACCTCATCTCTGCATTCTCCTGCAGTTACTGTTCCTCCTCAGTAGTGATTTTTTGAAACCATTGTCAATATCGGTATATGCTTCATACACACACATTGAGTAATTTTATTAGTAGTTCTTTCCATCTAAAAACATAGATTTAAATACATTATTCCCATTTCAGCAGCATAAAGCTCAGCATAAGCATATTCTCAAGTCCAGTGTGAAAGAACCTGAAAGGGTAAGCAAAATGCTGGGAATTGAATATGAGAATAATTGTGATAACAGGGCCAAAGGGGCTTGGAAAAGAACATATTTTTCTAAGAATTGGGAAAAGGATCACAATATTTCAGTTTCAGAAGGAGCACCTCTCTGTGCAGCTCACAAGACTCACTGTCCTGGAATTTTCCTTAGAGATGATTACATGGCAGTATACATGAACAGGAAGGCTTTGCAAACCAACAAACCAAGTGTGTTACGCAAGATCACAAAATGCCCTTTGGTAATCAATTGCAAACTTATTATATGCATACCTCTTTAATATGTTCATATCTTCAGTTGTACCAAATCTGATGAAGTACACACTTCTCGTTTTTCAAAGCACTCCTATTTTCTTGCCCAAAGCATACTATTTGTCGGGGAGGGTGTTACTGGGGATTGAACTCAGGGGCACTTCACCACTCAACTACTGAGTCACGTCCCCAACCCTATTTTGTATTTTATTTTGAGAGAGGGTCTCACTGAGTTGCTTAGAGCCTCACTTTCTGCTAAGGCTGGCTTTGAACTCTCAATCCTCCCTCCTCAGCCTCCTGAGCCACTGGGATTATAGGCATGTGCCACCATGCCCGGCTCAAAGCATACTTTTTATCGTTCAGCATTTATTGTTTTAGCATGTACTTTTTTGGATAATTTTGTAGATGTAGATTAGAACCTTATTTGTCCACACCGACAAGATTGTTAATATACTCTGATAATATTTTAGTTCATTGAAAGTTTTAAATGCCCTTTTATCTGAAAAATGTTAATGTAGAGTTATTGTAACTTTGCTAACAAAAATCTGATCTTGTTGTCTAGTCATCAATACTCTGGCCTTAGTTATTTATTTAAGCATTAACCAGTGTTCTTCTGTCATGTTCATTACAACTAGGAATCTATGTATTTTAAAATACCCCTAGTTTATTATGTTTATGTAAGCAGTAGGGTTTCTGAAGACCCCTCCCTCACTAGCATCCTTTTTTTTAAGGGGCTCTAAACAACTTAAGTATTAAAGTGAGGGGCAAAGTAAATGCATGAACTATCATCTTTGACTTAGAGTGTTCTGCAGTTTCTCTCATTTATGTAATGTGGAAAGCTTGCATCTGATTGGGATATAAGAAATATGGTAGCAGAAGGGAGAGTCACATTACTTTTTTTGTTTCTGTTTTTTCCTGAAATGTAAATGTTGTAACCCCAGTAAGTAACTGTCACTCATGTGTATGCAAAGTATACAAATAGGTGAAAGCCATCATCTGCGGAGGAGCCAAGTACAGTTATCCCTTCAACCTATGTTCTGTCTGGGTTGTTGCTGGGCCAGAAGCTCTGCATTGCAAATGTTGATTGTACGGTTCTCCCTAATGTTTATGCACTGTGTATTGTCTTCTAATGTTCATAGCCTCAGTTCCTTCTAAGACTCCCATTCATCAGGCAACATTGACCTTTTAATGTTTCAATAAAGGCTTGTCCATACTATACATACGCATTAAAAGCTAAATGTCTTTCAGAGATGACATTTTCTGAGAATTTCTATTGTTTTTGCAAGTACTTTGGTTACAGTCACATAGATTTGGAGTAGTGTAAATTTTTTTGCAGAGTACAAAACTTTTTAAAGAACACATGAACAACTGGGTGGGGGGAGGTGCACACTTGTAATCCCAGCAACTCAGGAGTCTGAGGCAGGAGAATCGTCAAGCTCAAAGCCAGCCTTAGCAACTTAGCAAGACATTTTCTTGAAATAAAAAATAAAAAGGGCTGGGGGTGTAGATCAGGGGTTAAGTGCCCCTGGGTTCAATCCCCAGTACCAAAATAAGCAAAAACCGAAAACAACACATGAACAAGGACCAATTTGAGCAACAAAACAGCTGCTAACAGAACCCTTGGATTAAGCAAGCCCAATTCCCAAGCACAAAAGTTTTTGGCTCTGGGCAAGATGCACCCATGAATCAGAGCCCTTTAGAGATCAAAGGGACCTATGCTCCCCCAGAAGAAGAAACATAGAACTGGGCAGAACATACCCAATTATTCTCCCCCAAGTATAGTAACCAAGACATGAGAGAAGCCAAGAGGAAAAAGTAAAAGTATTTCTCATGGAATACTGGAATACAGAAAATGTGTTCCCCTGTAACATTAACGGAAAGCACTACCAGAAAAATTTGAAAGTTTTGATCAAGAAATTGAAAAACAAGATGCAAATAATCCATTCTCCCATGACAGGCAGCTATGCTTAATAATAGGAAATAATTCCCTGCAGACCTTCTCCTGTATCAGCCTAGTTTTATAGAAGACTTAGGATCAGCCTTTCTCCCTCTCCTTGAATTCACATGTACTAATCATTTTTTAAAAATGACTAAGGTCCTTTAAGCACACAACCTTTTAAAGTCTAGATGAAAAACATAAAAACAGAATGAGTAGAATAATCAAGCTTATTCTCTGAGTTTTACTTTTTAAAACCCATTATGACCTCAAATTAGTCCTGAAAATAGTCATGAACATATTTGTCCAGACACGCTACAATTTACGCCAACTGTGTAGAAAAGAAATTTTATTTTATGTGTGTTCTTATATACATACTCGCCCACTGTCTCCCATCAAAAGCAAAAAGAAAAAGAAAAAAAAGACTGGCTAAAACTTAGGGCATCTCTCAGCCCCACCATTAGGGCCATAATTGAATACCACACCACTTTTACACTACCAGGCCAGATGCAGTAGAGATCTGGAAATGGTAATAGTAAATGCATAAGAAGCTACCTATTTAGGGAACAAAGGCTTTTACGAAATAGCAGAGTTTTAAGTAAGTTCTGTCCAAAGGCAGTGCCCATTAATCCCAATAACCTCACTCCTGCAAAGAGAAATGTCTCTTTTTTTTTAAATGCATTTCAAGTCATAGTACATACATAGAGCTCAATTTTCCATATCTCTGGTTACAAACAAGATAGAGTCACATCATTCGTGTCTTCATACATGTACCTAGGGTAGTGATGTCCATCTCATTCCACCATTTTTGCTATTCCCATTCCCCTCCCTAACCTTCCCCCCCATCCCATCCAAAGTTCCTCCATTTCTTCCAAGCTCTCCATCCCCACCCCTTAAGTATCAGCATCCACTAATCAGAGAGAACATTTGTCATTTGGTTTTTTGAGATTGGCTTACCTTACTTAACATGATGCTCTTCAACTCCATCCATTTACCTGCAAATGCCATTTTATTCTCTTTTATTGCTGATTAATATTCCATTGTGTATATATACCACAGTTTCTTTATCCATTCATCTATTGAAGGGTATCTAGGTTGCTTCCACAGTTTAACAATTGTGAATTGTGCTGTTATAAACATTGAAGTGGCTGCATTACGGTAGTATGCTGTTTTAAAGTCTTTAGGGTATAGGCCGAGGAGTGGGATAGCTGTGTCAAATGGTGGTTCCATTCCAAGTTTTTTAAGGAATCTCCATACTGCCTTCCAGATAGGTTGCACCAATTTGCAGTCCCACCAGCAATGTTTGAATGTGCCTTTTTCACCACATCCTCTCCAGCCTTATTGTTGCTTGTATTTCGGATAACTGCCATTCTGACTGGGGTGAGATGAAATCTTAGAGTAGTTTTGATTTGCATTTCTCTAAATACTAGAGATTTTGAACATTTCTTCATATATTTGTTTATTGATTATATATCTTCTTCTGAGAAGTTTCTATTCAGCTCCTTAGCCCATTTATTGATTGGGTTGTTTGTTTTTTTTGGTGTTAAGTTTTTTGAGTTCTTTATATATCGTGGAGATCAGTGCTCTATCTGATATGTGTGTGGCAAACATTTGCTCCCAGGATGTAGGCTGTCTGTTCACCTCATTGATTGTTTTTTTTGCTGAGAAGAAGCTTTTTAGTTTAAATCTTGCTTTTATTTATTGATTCTTGCTTTTATTTCTTGCGCTTTAGGAGTCTTGTTAAGGAAGTTCGGGCCTAATCTGACGTGATGAAGATTTGGGCCTACTTTCTCCTCAATTAGGCATAGGGCTCTGGTCTACTTTCTAGGTCTTTGATCCACTTTGAGTTGTGTTTTGTCATGGTGAGAGAAAGGGGTTTAGTTTCATTTTGCTGCATATGGATATCCAGTTTTCCCAGCACCATTTGTTGAAGAGGCTATCTTTGCTCCAGTGTATGTATTTGGCACCTTTGTCTAGTATGAGATAACTGTATTCATGTTGGTTATTCTCTGTGTCTTCTATTCTGTACCATTGGTCTACATGTCTATTTTGGTTGCCAATGCCATGCTGTTTTGTTACTATAGCTTTGTAGTATAGTTTAAGGTCTGGTATTGTGATGCCTTCTGCTTCGCTTTTCTTACTGAGGATTGTTTTGGCTATTCTGGGTCTCTTATTTTTTCAAATAAATTTTATGATTGCCTTTTCTATTTCTATAAGAAATGACTTTGGGATTTTAATTGGAATTGCATTGAATCTGTATAGCACTTTGGGTAGTATAGCCATTTTAATAATATTGATTCTGCCTATCCAAGAGCATGGGAGATCTTTCCATATTCTAAGATCTTCTTTAATTTCTTTCTTTAGTGTCTTGTAGTTTTCATTGTAGAGGTCTTTCACCACTCTTGCTAGATTGATTCCGATGTCTTTTATTTTATTTTATTTTATTTTTTGAGGTTATCATGAATGGAGTAGTTTTCTTGATTTCTCTTTCAGAGGATTCATTGCTGATGTATAGAAATGCATTTGATTTATGGATGTTGATTTTATATCCTGCAGTTTTGCTGAATTCATTTATTAACTCTAGAAGTTTTCTGGTGGATTTTTTTGGATCCTCCAAGTATAATATCATGTCATCTGCAAATAATGATAATTTGAGTTCTTCTTTTCCTATTCATATTCCTTCAATTTCTTTAGTCTATTTAATTGCTCTGGCTAGAGTTTCAAGAACTATGTTGAATAGGAGTGGTGAAAGAGGGCATCCCTGTCTTGTTCCAGTTTTTAGAGGGAATACCTCCAATTTTTCTCCATTTAGTATGATGTTAGCCTTAGGTTTAGCATACATTGCTTTAACAATGTTGAGGTATGTTCCTACTCTCCTTAGTTTTTCTAGTGTTTTAAACAGGTGCTGTATTTTGTCAAAAGCTTTCTCTGCATCAACTGATAAAATCATATGATTCTTATCTTTAAGTCTATTGATGTGATGGATTATGTTTATTGATTTCCATATGTTGACTCAACCTTGCACCCCTGGAATGAACCCCACTTAATCATGGTACACTATTTTTTTAAATATGCTTTTGTATGCAATTTGCCAAAATTTTATTGAGAAGTTTTGCATCTATATTCATCAGGGATATTGGTCTGAAATTCTCCTTTTTTGATGTGTCTCTGTCTGGTTTTGATATCAGGGTGATACCAGCCTCATAGAATGAGTTTGGAAGAGTTCCCTCCTTTTCTATTTCATGGAATAATTTGAGGAGTATTGGAGTTAGTTCTTCTTTGTAGGTCTTATAGAACTCGGCTGAAAATCCATCTGGTCCAGGGCTTTTCTTGGTTGGAAGGCTCTTGATGACATTTTCCATTTCCTTGCTTGTAATTGATCTGTTGAAGTCGTGAATGTCTTCCTGGTTCAATCTGGGTGGGTCATATGTCTCTAGAGATTTGTCGGTGTCTTCAGGGTTTTCTATTTTACTGGAGTATAGATTTTCAAAATAGTTTCTAATGATCCTCTGTATTTCAGCAGAATCTGCCATGACATTTCCTTTTTCATCACAAATTTTAGCAATTTGGGTTTTCTCTCACCTTTTTGTTAGTTTGGCTAGGTGTTTGTCAATTTTACTTGTTATTTCAAAGAACCAGCTTTTTTGTTTTGTCAATTTTTTGAATTGTTCCCTTTATTTTAATTTCATCGATTTCAGCCCTGATTCTAATTATTTCCTGTCTTCTACTTCTTTTGGTATTGGTTTGTTCCTCTTTTTCTATGGCTTTGAGATGTAAAGTCTGTCTTCCACATGATTTAATCTGTTGGTGATGCTTTCTATTGAGTTTTTAATTTGGTTTATTTTTTCTTTCATTTAGAGGATTTCTGTTTGGTTCTTTTTTAGAATCTCTATCTCCTTATTGTAGTAATCTTTTGCTTCCTGTATTTGCCTATGTAGGTATTTATCAAAATGATCTTTTGCTGCCTGGATTTGCTCTCTTATATCATTCTTTAACCACAGAACATTTTAATCATGTATATCCTGAACTCCTTCTCTGACATTTCTTCTGCTGTGCTGACCATGGATTCTAATAATGTAGCATCTTGGTTTGTTTGAGGTACTTTCTTCTCGTTTTTTCATGTTGTTTGTGTGTCTTCCCTTCTAGCAATGTAGACCTAAGGTGTTACAGTTTTTATCCCATAGGCTTATAGATTACCTACAAGGTTCCAATACCTCTCCTTTAAGAGGGAGACCAATATTGACAGATCTCAGTACAAACAATATATAGTTTCAAACCAAGTAGTTCCTAATAGCTCCTAAATAAATTTATGGTTTTGTCAGAATATACAGAAATTATGAGTTCAATTAGCATCTTTTATATAAACCACAGGTTTGCACAAGGATCTACAGTTTCTGCTGGTGGGATAGAGAGAACTGGGAGTAGGGTATAAGATGAGATGTTAGGGAGGTAGGAAGTGAGGATATAGTTATTAGATCCTAGAAAGCACAAAAGAGGATTTCAAAAGAAGTTGACTATTAGTAGAAAAGAGAGAAAGAGATTTGGGGAAGACCAGTAAGTAAGAAGAAAATAGAGTACAACTAATGAGGAGACATAAAAAATTAAGAAAAATAAAACATGTAAAGGTGGAAGTTACAAGGCTATATAATACAACTGTAGTATACTAATCAGATATCCTGGTCCACAGTAGCCTAATGCATAAAAAATACTTGGCTTCACAAACGTTGGGGATGTGAGGGTGGGAAAAGAGTGAGAGAGAGAAAATAATAAAAAGAAAGGAAGAAAAGAGAAAAAAAGAAAAGAAAAAAGAATAGAAGGAAAAAAATGAAAAATAAAATCTCAATGTAAATAAACAGGATTGCTTCCCTTCTCTTCCAGTAGGTGGAGTTGTCTGTCCCTTACTGGTATTTGCCCGCCCAGGTCAAGAATGGTGAAGCAGGAGTCTCACAAAGAAGCTGTCTGCTTCAGATATAGGATGAAGGACCAGGCTGGGCAGTGGTATTGGGTGACATGTTCGGAGATGTAGCTCTGGGGTGTCTGTGCAGAAGTAAAAGTTTGTCTCCAGATCCTGTCCCATGTCCCCAGGTGTAGGCGAACAGGGGTTTCCACCCTGGTAGATGGAGATCCACACAAGAGCAGCAGCCAGGGGTCCTGCGTGGGAGCAATGGCTAGGGGTCCTGCGTGGGTGGGCGACTGAGGTCTTGTAGAGTGTGTGGAGGCTGGAGCCGGGGATCCTGTGCAGAAGCAGGTTTTGCACGGGCAATCTGTCAGAGTCCTGCACCGGAATGCGGGGCTGAGGTCCTGTGCCAATGCTGGGGCTTGGCAACCCTGTGGGCACGCAAGTGGAGTTGCTGCCTGCGTGGAAGCAGCTGTCGAGTGTCCTCTAAAAACTAGCTGAGAAACAGTGTTTCTGCTGCTTTAAACCCTGGCCTGGAGAGACGAGGAACACCGTGTCCGTGTAGGCCACCATCTTGGAACCCATAGGGAAATGTTTCTTGAGTGTCTCTATTCAAGAAAGATAACTGCATACATGTTACTTAGTAGAGGCTCCACCCCAGTTCAGTACACCCTGATAAATTATTTATATTTCCACAAACATATTGTGTTTGTCTGAGGTCTCATGTGTATCTGACACAAGATCCACAAACATTTTTCACAAGTTATTTTTTTGTTTTGTTTTATTGTTGCCTAACATAGTATGCCAGTTGACTGCATTTTCTTTTTCCATTTAAATTTAAGTAGTACTCCAATGCTTGAATGACAATACTTTCAAATAATATTCTCTCTTTAGTTAGCTGACTTTACCAAATGTGCTTTCTCAAGAGAAGTAATAATAATGCTAAGATAATGAGGGCAATAGCCAGTAAACTTTAGCCCAGGGAGAAATTTAAAGTTTCATCTTGTTTGAATCTATAAAAAGGATGACCTTATTGGAGACTTGAATTAATGCAGATTTTCTGAATAGTTCTGCATGTGCTAGGAGTTATTGGGGGAAACTTGGCCAATAAATCAATCCCCTTTAATAGGGAAAAATCAACCTAAGAGCCCACAAACCTGAGAAATGTCAGAGCCTCTTGATACATAATCACCTCTTGCTTGTGTGTACACTATTTCAAGTTGATAATGATATTTCCAACCTTTTCCCCTTCCTACGTTCAACAAGTAATGATGTCTTTACATTATTTTTAGGATTATAATATCTTGTTTACCACATGTGAAAACTGTCTTTTAAGAATGTCACAGGTTTTATTTTGTTTTACAATTTTATTTTATTTGTTGACCAATTAATTTATGGCAATTGGAATGGGAAATTTTTTACAACTTTCTATGTATAAATATTTTTATTACTGTAGAATGCTATGGAATCAGGTCAATAACAACATTAGTTAGATAAGTAACAAGATAAAAATTTCATTTACCCCTACCATTCTAAACAGAACTGATTCCCTTTGAGCCTACACTTTTTTTAACTGACAATAGCCAAAAATCAGCTGAGGATTGAGCCTGCTGCCCCTGAAAGAGAATCAAGATGATGTATATATCTTCTTCCCATTTCCCCTCTAGGTCTCACTACAGCTTGCTAGAAGCCATCAGTCTTCCACAACTCTGACCGTAAGCCCAAACTTAAGAAAACTAAGATATTCCCCTTCTATGTAAAGTGGTTCAGAAACCTTCTTATGAAAAAGAACTAAAGATAGGTCTTTGCTGTTTTCCTTGAGAAAATGCTGAATGATTTCTGAATTTTTATACCTACCACTCTGGAATGTTTGAGCTTCATATTCAGGACTCGGGCACTTTACCTGAGAGTTTATCTGTTCCTCTCTGGTTGCACTTATCTCATTCTGCCCTGCCTGGTGAGTGTGCCTTTCTACATGGAGCAGAATTTCTCATTTGATTTTTGGCCACAGCTGTTTGTATTCCATTAAAAAACAAACAAACTCGGGGCAACACAGAAACATTAATTGTACCTAAAAAATGCAAAAATGCAAGCAGTGTGGAGTGTATGTATGCTTTTACTTTGTAACAGGATTGTAGATTTCTTATTAGTTTGCTGTATATAAATGTCTTAAAGTCTAGCCTTAAATCTGTAAAGTTGCAAGTGGTTCTGACTTCCATATGCATCATTATATAAGTGGTCAATTTAATTGATAATAATGAAGTTTAAACAAACAGGATTCATGATTTAAAGAAAGAGTAATAGTTTTTGAAGCCCACTTTCACAGATATCAGTGCCTAAGATGCTTTGATACAATGGAATCTCCTTCCTAATTTTGGCAGTTCCATCTGCATGTGCACAAGGTGCCATTTGCATTATTGAGTACTGGGTAGCAGCCAGTTTTCTCATTAGGATATTGAATCATAATTATTTGCAAACTATATTTTAAGTACTAATTTTAATTTATGAAAACCAAAGTTTTGTAATTCAATAACTCATAAATGTTGGTAAGGATATTCTAAACATAGGTAAATGCCCTTCCATGTTGTTAATCCCTGAGGATGGAGCAGAGGATTTACATATTTAGATTAGTGATGATATATGCTACACTGAAAGTTATCAATGTAAGCTACACCTGCCCTTCAGAAAGGCAAGTTTCAAGATCCAATTCCACCCTTTAACAGTTCCTTGTGTAGACAGTTATTTAATTTATCCTTTCTAAGTAGAGATCATTATACCTCATTGGGATGTCACAAGGAATCGAGATGATGTATTACCTGGAAAGCTTTTAGCACATTACCTTATATAAATTATAAACATCATTTATTGTGGTTCCTTTTGTTATCATCTTACATAGGTTTCAGCAGAGTATGATGAAATGGTAATTGTGTATTCAATTGAAGTGGATGAAGTCAGATTTGAAGGCTAGAAAGCAAGTAAAGGACTTGTTTTGATTTTTCCCAAAGCCAACATATATGTTGGGAGCTACTCCCTTATCAAAGTAAATGTGGGTAAGATAAAGAAATGATTTACAAAAAACTCCTTTCTGACAGTCTTCTCAGTTTCTAGAAATGTATGCTTGATAAAACATTTTGAGAATTTTTTTTTGTTTTACTAGTTAAATAACACATTTTAGCACTTCTTTATAGAAGGTCAAAAACTAGGAAACATTATAATTTTCTGGTATTCCATTCTAGCAGTTCTTCATTTGTTCCCTTGTTCAACAGCAACTATTTGTTGAGTGCCAACTCACAATGTGTCATGTTCCATGAATGAACCTAAACAAGATACAATGACTGACCCCATGATGGTGGTCCCATAAGATTATACTGCATAGTGACATCATAGCCATTTTAATTTGTGTAAGTACACTCAAAGATGTTTGTGCAATAATGAAATCGACTAAGACTTTGTTTCTCATACTGTATCTCTGTCATTAAGTGACACATGACAATAGACTCCCTCCCCTCAGAAAACATGATTTCTACTAGACAAAAGACATGATATGATGAGATTATAATGTTATGTAATACCTATGAAGAAAAATATAGTTGGGAAATGGGGTCCAAAGTACTAGAAAGTAAAGGGAGGCTATATACGAAAGAAAAATGAGAGAAGTGTAATCTGAAAAGAGACATTTGATCATAGACTAGAATAAAATAAGGAAAGTATTCATGTGAAGGTGTTGATGAAGCAGGCATGGAAACAGGAAATGCAAATGTTTAAAAAAGACTAAGAAGTCCCGGATAATTGAAGAAGCATGAACAAGAAGGACAGTGATGGGCAGCCAGGAAGAGAGGGACCAGATACCTTTTCATATAGTTCAGGTCATTGAAAGGGATTTACATTTTATCCTAAGCATAATGGAAAGACATTAATAGCTTTCGATCATGTGAATGATGTTCACTTTTTGAAAGGTAATTGTGAATTCATTGTAGACAGTAAAATTTAGAGAAGCAATAGTGGAGAAGGAGAAACCCAGTAGAATGCTGCTCTAGAAGCATCGACACAAGAGATTAGGTGGTATCCAGTTCAAGCTAAGAAATGGTTAATTTCCAGATTTATTTTGGAGGCACAGCAGACAGTAGCAGCTGTGCCTTAGGTCACATCTTAGGTTAGATGTGGGGAATGAAATAAAGCAGGACTAAGTATGTTCTTTAATTCTGACCTCTACAATTTGGTGGCACTTAAGAAAGCCCAGGCTAAGAAGGGAAAATCAAGAGCCTTTTTACTCAGAGAGTAGACAGGTGGATTTTTTTTATTTTAGGCTTTGGTTTTGAGATATGAAATGACAAGTCTGATTTTGACATGCCAAGTAGGCCTCAAAGGAGAGAAGTCATGTAGACAGGGTGATAGAAAAGCCAGGGTTTCCAGAGAGAATAGAGGCAGGAGATAGAAATGTAAGCACTTGGTTCCATTTAACTGAAGTAGGAAGACCAGGTGAAATAACCCAGGAAGGGAGTTTAGGTACAGGAGTAACTGAGGATTCCAATATTTAGAGGTCACTAAAGAACAGAATCTAGCAAAGGAAACTGAGAATAAATGGTCAGCAAAATGGAAAAAATGGAACTTGTGTGTGACATGCTGGAGGCTGAAGAAATAAAGTGTTTTAAAGAGAGAATAATCTATTGTGTCAAATATTTGATAGCAGGAGAGAAATAGTCCTCCATTACAAAACAGAGTAAATGGCAACTTGCACACAACAAGATGGCTAATCTCTTGAGATGACACCTGTTGGTTTGAAAATGTCTCTGGTTCATTTGCTATCTTTGATTTGTCTAGCTTAATTCTCCCCATTATTTTCTTCTTTCTCTGGGACTTGTATGTGTCAGCAGCAAGTGAGCAGAAATTTTGCCAGATTCTCATGGAGCAATAAAGCCATGAAGAAATAGTAGATTAAGTCCATTTTTCAAATCTGTTAAAGGAACACCTCCATGTAGCAAACCTTAGAGAATTAAGAAAAAAAAATAGGAAAAATGTAGTTGCTAGGATAAAGGCAAAGAACTCTATGTTATTTATCTCAAATTTTCAAAGTCCAAAAGAGAAAATATTAACTTTTCAAGCAGTCTCAATTTACCCATCTTTCTCATTTTCCATAAATTCTTTATATGTGTTCAACGGTTAAGATCTATTTACTTCTTTAAATTAACATACAAATTCCTGTTTTCCTGGTTTGAAACCAGCACATTATTTTCTAGTCCTTCTCCCTGGAATATTTCATGAACTTATAACTAAAGCATCATTAAGTTCACATTCCAGGACACAGATAAATTAAATGACTAAATAGACGAGGTATCATTGGAAATGTGACTTTATCTAAAGGGCTACTCAGTTCTGAGAAGAAGTGGCAGTAAAATAGGAAAATAGAAGTTACATGTAGAGTCCTGAAAACTAATGAAATTAAGTCTTTCAAAGGAGAAAAATTGTCAGGTATGCAGATTTTATTTTTGTAGAGAAAGAGCTCTCAAGTTACAAAGGCTAGACAATGATTCTCTCCAGACAAACAGAATAATGTTTTTCTTGAAAAGCACCTGTTGATTTGGAAATGTCTTGGGTTTATTTGTGGTCTGGAATGTATCTCTCAAAGTTTCCCCCATTTTCTTCTGTCTCAGGGATGTTGCTATGCCTTCTAACTTTTAAAGAAATGGAGACTTTTAAGTAAAATCTATTGAATTTTTAAAACATTATTCACTTTTACTTTTAATACACTGCTTCAGCCAAATCACCTAGTTTTCAGACCTGATCCAGCTCAGGGGCTGCCTGTCTCAAAACTTTTTTCTACTTCTTTTTTTGTTTGTTTTTACATTCTTATTCATGTATGGAACATGTATTTATCAAGCATCAACAATGAGTGATATAGAGTATGACTCCCACCATTAAATCTCTCTCTCCTCCATTATTCATCTCAATTTTCTTTTATTTCCCTACTGTTCAAATTATTTTAGCTTAACAATTGATATCCCAAAATGGTCCTGATTTATAATACACAGTATTTGGAAATCTGTTTTAATAGAAGTTCAGTAGATTAGACAAAGGGGAATGAAGGGAAGGGAATAGGAATGGGAATAGGAGAGAGAGAATGAATTGGACATTACTTTCCTATGTTTGTATATGAATACACCATAGTGTAACTCCGCATCATATACAACCACAAGAATGGGATCCTAATTAGAATAAGTTATACTCCATGCATGTATAATATGTCAAAATACACTCTACTGTCATGTATATCTAAAAAGAACAAATTTTTTAAAATGTCATCTGTTTTGCCCTACCTACGCAATCTAACTTACCTTCTCATGATTTAGATGCATTATCATTTCCCTTCCTCCTCCATGATCCTATCATCTGGTAATTTTCTAGAGTCAAGACTGTCAAAAAAATGAATACAGTGAAATGCATTGTACGATAATGTTCTATAAATATTCAGAACTCATCCCTTTGTTTAGCAGAGTAATGATGATGAAGGTAGATAAAACAGTAAATAAAAAGCTTATCTGGAAAGGTACTTGCTGTTCGATTTCTTTTCTAGGGTCTCTTTGCTAGTTTCAGTATATTATTAAGAAGATTTGATTTGATCATTTATTGCTAGTTATCATATAAATCTTGTGATCAAGTCATTTTACAACTGCATGACTGGCTCTATAAGTGATGAACAGAAAATTCAGGAAAGAGACACCTCAAAGATTATCATAGATGACAACTTTGATAAATTGATAAGTAAATTTCATAATTTGCCTCATTAAGTAGCAGCAAAAATTAATCTGTGGAGATGTTTACAAGTGAAAAGAAGTCAATTGCTCATAAGATTTTTTTTATTATCAGAAGAATATATTATTAAACAATGTGTTCCCTCCGTATATCCCTTTCTGAATTGTGCAGAAACTGCATGTAAACAGAAAAAAGAAAAGGCATGATCAGGGGGAAATACTTCCAATTGTTTCTCTTTCTTCCCTAAGCCATTCTTTGCTGCCTGACCATTTTAATTCTCATTCTTCTCTGTAAATTAGAAGCTTAGTAACCAACAGAGAGTCTCAGATCTGGGATTAAGACTCATTGATCCATTTGCTAAAAGCCAGCCTGCATTATTAGTATATTGGAACTTAAATACACTAGAATAGGAATCCTTGCCAGAAAGTTCCATTCTTGACACAGACCAATATTGTCTCAGTCTTTCTAAATCTTTAATGTCATGCATTACATTTTTCAAATAAATGATAGAATTGCTAGTAAGTATATTTAAACAGTGTTGCTGTTAGTTTAAAGACAATAAACTTTGTATCACAAGTATTCTCTTCCCAAGTAAAGGGACTGTTTTTAAAGCGATATAATTAGGATTAGTTATAATCAAATTTACTAAATTACAGTATTCTTATTCCAGTAGCATTTGGACCCATAGGCTTTGTTGTGGTTCAACAAAGGCTTTGTTGCGCTTTCCCATCCCCTATTAATATCCAGTCAACCCAGGGACCTAATTTTACATTTCCGGCACTTTATCTCAGTCTTATTTACTTTTATCTTTCCATTAACTCCTCTTGCTCTTTTCTTTCTGCAAACTTGTGAACCTCTCTAATACATCTAAGTCAACTTCCTGGGTATTTGCTGCTCTGCTCCACCCCCAGGGCCTTTTAATTCTGCTGTCCCAGCAGTCTGAGCTCTACCAGGAGGCCCCAAATTAAGCAAAGTTTTTTGGAAGTTAAAGTTGACATGTTTCCAAAGCCCAGGGAAATGAGTCCAGAGTGTATTAAAGTGAGTGGCATCAACTCTAATGCAATGGCTTATTCTTAAAATGCCTTGTCTTCTATAGTATCAAACACTAAGGTGACTTATTATGGATTCTCTCACCTATTTTTATATTACTAATATAATCAGCATTGAATAATTATTAAATCAGTGTGAGATACCAGCCTATGTAAACCAGTCACTTTCAGGAGTAAGAGAAAATGTTTCTAAAACTCACCGAGTCTTCTCTTAAATTACGAGTTATTGAATAGATGTTAAAATTTAAAAGCAAAATGTACAAAAGAAATGTACTTTTTTAATTAATGAAATTAAACAAAGAGTAGGAGGAAAGGCTAGGAGAATTTATTCATCTTATAAGGATTTCTCATATTTTTCAAATACTCCATTTTCCTCTAGGTGAAATCCTTTTAAATAGCCAAAGCCATGACTTACTAACTTACTGATTTTTCTACATTAAATAGAGGAAAAAACATGTTTCTTAACTCTGTCTTGATTTGACCATTTTTTACAGAAAGAACACACAATTATAATATATTTTGATACCCTAAACAGTCTAATGCTACTATTTAAGAACAAAAGAACTGGCAAAAGGTAGAGATTCAATTAACTTACTTGATATAAATGATTCTAAACATGAGCATGACATAACAATTTTTTTTGATACCAGACACTGAACCCAGGGGCAATTAACCAACTACACCCAGCACTTTTTATATTTTATTTTAAGACAGGGTCTTGCTAAGTTGCTGAGGGCCTTGCTAGACTGCTGAGGTTAGCTTTGAATTTGCAATTCTCCTGCTTCAGCCTCCTGAGCCACTGGGATTTGTATCATTTATACCATTGTGCCTGGTGCGACATAACAATTTGAAATTTCAGTCTTAGCCTTTTCAAGAAAATAAATCAGATACCATAACATTACCATGTATGATGAGCAATGCCACATTGTAAGTTCTATTTGAATATGAGGTTCTCCCCTGGAGTTTGGGTTAACTCAACAATCTTTTGAGGAAAACAAATGGAGCATCTACTAAGTTCCAGCTCCTAATCTCATGTATACACTGGCAAAGAAAGCAGACAAGTCTCTTGCTGAATGAAATTAAAGATAGAGAATGGATATTGGCAATGAGTTGGTGGGTTACTTTTAAACTGTGGGAGATGTTTCAAGTACAGTGAAGGGAATTACCTGGGAATCTGATCTACGCTGGGAACTCAAAGCAACTCTGAGAAGACACCATTGAATCTGAGATTTTAACAAATTGGAAATAATTGGAAGAAAGGGATTGTACATTTGGGTGTAATCAAGATATATACTTAATATGTCAGTGATATGTCATATATTACTGACACCAGGAAACTTAACTTTACTGATTATGATTGTAGGCAGTTTGTACTCTGCTGGACCTTAGCTCAGAACATGCTCTAACTATATCTCTGTAAGGATTGTCATTGGACTCAAAGGTGTTTATATTTAATTCCATATTTTTGGAATATAATTAGCAAAGAGCACTGATGACAGATGTGTGTCTATTCAAATATATGCTTATATCTGTCTGTGTGTTATCAGGTCAACTCATTGAAAACATCTATAGTCCTTGTCTTTTGCTTTAGTACATCAAATAACTGACTTGAAGCATGTCTTCCTTACTAAGTTGACCATATACTGTGCTGCTTATAAGCAGACTCTTAAAGCCACAAAAATGTGTTTTTGTTTAATGTGATGACCACATATGTAGCCAGGCTATAAATGTCTCAAAAGTAGCAACCAGGTTTTGTTGTTGTTGCTCTTGTGATCATCAAGTCTCTCAGAGAACCCTTATTGAGTGAAAACATTCAATAGAAGAATTTTGAAGCTGGGTATGGTGGTTCACACCTGTAATCCCAGCTGCTCAGGAGGCCGTGGCAGGAAGATTTCAAGTTGAAAGACAGCCTTAGCAATGATGAGGTATTAAGTAACTCAGTGAGACTTTGTTTCTAAATAAAATACAAAATAAGGCTGGGGATATGGCTCAGTGGTTGAGTGCCCCAGAGTTCAATCCTCAGTACAAAAAAAAAAAAAAAGTCCAATAAGTGGAAGAGTAAAAGAATGGTTGAAAGGTGTCTTTGAAAAATGATAAGGCCAGAATGTCTTGCAATTCCCAGACTATAAGGATCAGTTTCAACAAAAACCCTAAATTTCAATATAATGGAATGGAATTGAGGATCATAAAATTACAATTCTAAAGCAATAGCACTCCTTAGAGAATGCCCTTCTGTGAGGAGCCAGATTTCAGAGTTGCTGCCAACTCTCTGATGGGGATCATTTCTGGAAGATGTTTTCACTATCAGGATGCAAAAGAGCCAAACCCTCATTTGTATATAGTGCAATAAAGATAAAGTGCAGCATTTGTAAGAGTTCCAAGTGTCTATGAAAGAGCAACTACATATGCCCCAGTTTCTAAGCATTGGCAAAGCTGAGGCAGATCCTCTACACAATGATGATCTCCAGAAGGTCATCAAAGAGATGAAGAATAGGGTCATGTTTGATGGTGACTATAAGTAATTACAAATATAGATATACATTGCATTTAACTTATGAGTAGATATATACCAGTTTTGTACAATTGAAATGGTAATTCTAGTACATTTTTTATTCATAATCAATCTATTTTATTTCTTTAGGTTGTGAATGTTCTGGTTGAAAATCACTTTGTCTTAATCTATTTTGTGTATCTCTAACAGAATAACCAATAATGGATAATTTATAAAGAAGAAGTATTTATTCCTCACAGTTCTAGAGGCTGGGAAGTCCAATATCAAGGTATTAGACTCTGGTGAGGGTCTTCATGCTGTGTCATCCCATGGTGGAAGGCAGAAAGTCAAGATAGCACAAATGGACATGCGCAAGCGTGTCTATGGTATTGATTAAATTTTCAACCCATGAACTTGGCACATACATGCAAATAATAACATATGTCAAAAACAAAGTTGTCTTTTCCTCTATCATGGTTGATTCTTCTGTGAAATAGCTTACTTTTAATCTCTGGAAGAGTAAAGCAACAAAAGACTGACAGTATATGATAAAACCATGGACTCCTCTTGTGTTTCTTGTGTTTGGCTCCATTAAGATCAATTGACGAATTTAATTGTGATTAATTATCTAATCATCTTTAAGTCCCACATTTTTAGGACTTGGGTTGCATTACTTGGGACCCTAATGAATCTGATATTTGTTGTCCACACACAGTATTTTGTAAAATGCTATGAAATAAAGGTATTCATTTCTTAATTCAGAGCCTCCTGGGAGTTCATAATGGTGCTGATTGTTTTAAAAGAAATCGAGTGTTTAAAAATATCTTAAAAATTAACAGGACCATTTTTTTGAAAATGCCATTAAGAGCAATCACAGATTCCCCGAAGAGAGGCTTCGTAGGACCATGCACTTCAGCTGTCAATTATTTCTTCATGCTGTTCCTGTAATTTTAGCCTTTAGCACAACTAACTGAATTGAGTTGAACTTGGCATTCATTTCTTCTACCTTAGCAGAAGTTCTCTATTTAGGTTTGAGTAAATAAAAAATGCAAAGGTTAAAAAAATTTTATATTTTTAAAGGACAGCATGTTCCTATGTTGTTAGGGAGACATAATTAAAGTGACTACTATTAGGTCTGTTCACCCTCCTTTAAGTGGTTGGAGCCTGAGGGCACCCAGATCAGAGTTCTAGTGAGATAGAAAAAAAGTTTTGTTGGTACCAATTAATTAGAAATGGATTTTTTTCAGATATCATTTTATTATCTCTTATCAAGTTATTTTCCCCTTGAAATCTATTGTAATTGTTACAAAGGGGATATATTTTAAAATATGTGAAGAATGTCGAGCCAGCCATGTGGGGAGGTAGAATCTTACAATCCCAGTGACTTTGGAGGAAGAAGCAGGAGGATTGATTGCAAGTTTGAGGCCAGCTTGGGCAATTTAGGGAGACCCTGTCTCAATAACAAATGACAAGGACTGAGGATATAGCTCAGTGGTAAAGCACCCTCAGGTTCAAACCCCAGTACCAAAAAAAATAATTGTCAGGCAGATTGCTTCAGCTCTGAATAAAAGAAATCTCAATTGCTGCACTGTTTCCTTTCTATTCCTCAGGTAAAAATCTATTGTTTTATTTATTGACAATACTGGGCAAGCTGAATATCCGTCAATAAACAAGTATTACATGGAAAACTTGAGAAACCATGGGATGAGTTAGACTCTATCTGGTTGTAGTGGCAACTTGAAGTGGCTGTAATTGTCCCCTCTAGAAAGAACTTTAGGTATAATCTATGAGGAGCCTCAGTTTATTCAACTATAAATTAAAGATAATGACAGATTTAGTGTACTATTGTGAGAGTAATAGATATAATGCTGCACATAAACCATTCGTTTTCTTATGCAGCCCCTGGCCACATACCAATAAATAGAACTAGATGAAGAAACTTGAGTTCAACAGCAGGCTAAGTACCCTGCTTGAGGCTACAACTAGAATCTAGCAATTCTCCTGCATAGCACAGTATTCTTCTACAGATCTTGTCCTATCATGGGAGAATATGTCTGACTCAGCAGGAAACAGGAATTGTTATTCCTATTTCCACTGAGATTTAGAATCATAAGTAGTTGAAATTGCAATAGAGAATAAGAACCATGCATGAGCTCCCATCAGTGGCTTCTGCCAATTTTCCCTGCCTTCTTGAACACCTCAATTCGGGGACTCTGACACTATTGGACATATCTGCTTATGCTAATCTTAATAATCTATAATCAATATGATTTGCACTTTTTCATCCTGGGTAGGTTAAAAAAAGAGGGAAAGAGAGAGATAAAGAGGGGATGGAGGGAGGGGCAAAGGGAGGGAGAAAGAAAGAGAGAAACAGCTCAAGTCTCCCTGCTGTAAGACTCATTAGTTGAAACAACCTCATCAGAACCATCACTGTTTGGGCAGCCACCACTCATGATTTTGGAATTTTTAAAATAATATTTTTGTTATCCAAGTATTATATCATGATTAAATAAAAATTGGAAAGTTCAGAAAGATTTTATATAGAAATATATTTATAGTTATACACACACACATATATTGTGTGCGCACACAGACACACACACACACACAATAATCCCATTTTATCCACAGTCTCTGGTTTTGGTTGTCCACAGTCAACCATGGTTTAAAATATTAACTGGAAGATTCTAGAAATAAATAATTTATAAGCTTTAAATAAAACATCATTCTAAGTGGCATGATGAAGTCTCCAGTCCTCTAGTTCCACCTACCTATAATATGAATTATCCCTTTGCCCAACATTTACACACTGTATATGCTGCTCAACAGTTAACCAAAGCAGAGTCCTTGGTTGTCAGGTTGACTGTGGTGGTATTGCAGTGCTTGTATTCAAGTAATCCTTATTTTACTTAATAATATCTCCAAAGCGCAAGAGTAGTGATGTTGATAATTCGGGTGTGTTGAAAAGAAGGCAATAAAGTGTTTCCTTTAGGTGAAAAGTAAAAATTCTGAACTTAATAAAGGAAAAAATAGTGTGTTGAGGTTGCTAAGATCTATAGTAAAAATGAATTTTCTATTCATGAAACTGTAAAGAAGGAAAAAGAAATGTGTGCTAATTTAGCTACAGAGCATGGTAAGTGCTTAGTTAAGAAAAAACACATTAAATTCTAAATCTGGTAGTCTGGTTACAGTGGATAAGGGAGGGACTACTGTATAGATATTTATAAATCTATACATGGATATGTATATATATTTTAGTGATGAAACATGACCACAATTATATTTTGATATGTCACCTTAATATGTATTTTGAGAAAGTTTTATTTGTTTACAGATTTTTAATAATAAATACTTTTATTTTCTTATCAGGAAACTTCTGAAATTGAATTCTTGTAAGATTAGGTTTTTAAATTTTGAGATCATTTTATAAATGAAAGAGACATATCTTTCATTATATTATCAAAGTTTTCACTAAATTGTGTAACAGCATGGGGAATACATGACAATATATGTTATCAGTATTCTAAGTGAGGCATAGGTTTAAAGGCAACTCTTAGTGAGGGACAGCTTGGAAAGCTTCCTAGAAAGGGAATCCACTGTGGTAGAAATCACAGTGGTGGTAATGTGCAGCTGAGAAAAAGAAAGGAAAATGGCATGCAGTCACTCCTGGTGTACCCACTGACAGTGCTAGTTTGAGGTATAAGCCGCATGCCACCAACATTCCCAGGTAGCTTGAATACATGTGTTTCATTAGCATAATGTACAAGTCACTAAGACTTTTGGGATTTGCTGCTTTCAAATGCTTTCTGGCAGTACTGAATTAAGGAAGTCATTTGAGTAAGTTAACTATGCTGTGGTCTACAGAAAATTTGATTTATTAGGCTCTGACATGGTATAATACTATAATACTAGAGAAGGAAAGTAAATTGTTAGCTGTATACAGAACAGTGTCTAGACTCTAAACTGCCCAAAGCAATATTAATGTTGCTATACTTATGCATTGATGCAGAGACTGCAATAGGGATTCATTTCTTGAGGTTCAGCCTTTTAAAAATTCCATTTATAAAAGTGGAAAATTGAAAGTTTTATTCTGAGTGCACCTTGGGGATATTTAGAGTAAACCCTGAAAATTCTGAAATGTTTGCTAATTCATGTATTTTAAAAAATCGCATTTGTGTTAGCTTCTGTTACTATGACAAAATACCTGAGATAATTAACATCTAAAGAGAAAAGGTTTAGTTTGGCTCACAGTTTTGTCATTTTGAGGTCAGGATGGGGAAGACCTATTGCTTTGGGCTTCTGATGGTGGTACCTGATGACAATGGTGGGGAGAACCTTATGGAGCAAGTTGCTCACCTCACAGACAAAAAGAAGAAGAGAAAGAGGAAAAAGCTGGAGTGTAATCATTCATTTAGGAAGGGCACACTCCCAAGGAGAATAATAGCAGAGGCAAGAACGAAAGAGAACAGCTGCTACTACTGAGAGGAAGTCTCCAAATGATCTGAGATTTCCTAGGCTCAAAACAGATGTGAGTTTTAGCCCTGCGCAGTGGTGTACGTCTCTAATCCCAGCCCTTTGGGAAGCTGAGACAAGAGAACCGCGAGCTCACAGTTAGCCTCAGTAAGGGTGAGGCACTAAGCAACTCAGTGAGACCTTGTCTCTACATAAAACACAAAATAGGGCTGGGGATGTGGCTCAGTGGTTGAATACCCCTGAGTTCAACCCCGGGTAACAAAACAAAACAAAACAACAACAACAAAAAAAAATATATGATTTTTAAGTATATTTTTCATTTGTGCATGGGCCACATCTCCCACGATTCTGTTTTTTTCCTCTCTCAGACCACGCCCCCCCCAAAAAAGAAAAAGAAAACCACCACCACCACCAACAACAACAACAAAATCAGATTAAGAATGGAAAAGAAATCGGTTCTGGTGCTCCCAGATTCTAAGGACATCCCACTAGGCCCCACCTCCTAAAGGTCTACCGCCTTCCTGTGGCACCACCCTGGAGACTAAGCCTTTAACACACAGGACTTTGGACAATGTTGAGCATCACACTAGCAACGTGTTAAAGTGTTAGGAGAGTGATCATTGAAACTAGACCGATGGAGTCCAAGGAATTTTCTTTCTGAAGTTTGGAGGTAGCTCAAAACACATTGATCAGAAGAAGGCTGATCCAAGATTAAGGGACAGTGGCGCAGAAGTTGGCAAGAGCTGAGTGGGTGAAGGATCCTAAGAAGCAGCTGGGACAAACCTGGGGGAATCAGAGGGAACAGACGCTTTGTTCCCTCTGATTGGAGAAGACAGAGATGCGAGAGGGAGTGGTGAGTGGCTCCAAAAGTAGTAATAATAATTTTACAGGAAGTATTGGACAAAAAAAAAAGAAGAGAAGAAGGAGGAGAAGCATGTCAAAGTTATGGAATTAAAGAAAACATTAGCCACCATAAGTGGAGTTTCCAAGTCTGGGGTGAAGTTGGACTTTTTCTGTAACAGATAAGAGGATCTATCAACCCAAAGATTTCAGTAGAAAAATGGGCTCTCACAGTACATTATGGAGAGGATGAATTTTTTTTGCATTTTTTACTTGTTGTATTATAGTTGTACATAATGGGAGAATTTGTTATTTTTCGTACATGGACACAGTATAACAATATAATTTGGACAATATCATTCCCCAGTAGGATGCATTGTTTTTTTAAAGCCAGAATAATTTACTATGTGTCAATAGGTAGGAAAATATTTACTAGCTAATTTCTTTTTCAAGCTTTACCTCCTTAGGGAAATCCATATTCTGAGGCAAAAGGCAGAAATAGCCAAGAGGACATTTAATGCTGATCTATTTATTTCTCAGCGTGAATAAAAGTTGAATGGAGAGAGGTTCCCTCTCCCTCACTTATCTTCGAAATCTAGCAAAGGTCAGTTGTCCATGCAAGTTCAACATGTAGAACTGGCCTCAAGTTGAATGAGTATTTGCAGCAAAACTCTCTCACAATGATGGAAGATAAGCTGCTATTTGCCAGCCTTGTCTGTTTTGAAGTATGTTCCCCAGTGATGCAAAACCTTGTCAGGAAGAGATCTGATGAGCTGGAATCAGCAACAGGAGCTAGTAGGGCTAAAAAAAAAAAAAAAAAAGAGAGATCATTCTGCTCAAGACTTCCAAGTTTACAGTCAAGAGAAGAAGCACTGTAAAAGAAACACTGCAAAATATTATTTAATGTGTAGGATAAATTATGTTCAGTGACTATCAGAGCCCATTTTCTTTCCATTACTTAGTAGTGTCTTTTTTTTTTTTTGGTGGGGGGCGGTCAGATTCATTCCCTCTGAGAAAGGGAAAGAGCAGTGTTGTGGGAGGTGTGGTCAATGTACAATTGAATAGAATATTTAAGATCTCATTTGTCTCAAGTCTAGGAAATCTCAGATTTTGTGGAGAATTCCCATCAGCGGTGTTACCTTTTTTCATTCTTGTCTCTGCTGTTAATCACCTTCTGTTAGCTGGTGGTATGCTGAATCCAAATGAGAAGTGGACAGGGGGATAGCAGGACTCCAGGTGCCCTCCTGAGTGTCTCCTAAGACAGTTCAACCCTGAGTCATCTGACTAGATCACATTCTGTCCTGGTCAGACTCTTTTGAAATCCTCAGAGTAATGTACTAAGAAGACCTAATTTAGGATTCAAGGTTTTAGTCAAATCTCAATTTATATTCATTCATTGAACAACCCAATTGAACTTGGAAGAGTCAAATACAAAGGAAAATGAGTATCACCTGCTAACAGTTTGCTTATAACTAAGAATGTATGTGACAATGGGAACAATTCTAAAGGAAAGAAGGAAATGCAAATGAGTAAATTAAATAGTCAGGATAAGTGCTAGACACATCCAAAAGAAGAGAAAATGTATGGCGAGCCAGAGACAAATCAAGAAAGCTTCCTAAGGGAAGGTTATTTCTGAGTTAGCACGACCTTTGGAGTAAGGCTCACAAAAGACGGGACTTTCCATTAGAAAAAATGACCCAGAGACACCTAACTTCCACAATGGGTCTGTCCTTCCACTCTCTAGTGACTTCCTATCCTCACTTGGATCAGAACTGGTCTTCCCATGGGGAACCGCTGACAGCTGCCTATGTAGGTGGGCTGTTCCTTTTATGTTGATTTTCATGATAAAACACCACCTAGGGAGCCATGTTGCCAGGGGAAGGTTCTTGGCCATTGGCTCTTTCGTATGTGGCATGCTGTTTGCTCAAGAAAAATTAGTGCTAATACCCATGAGAAAAGTTTCTTCCATATTTCCTAGTACTTTTGGAGAATGGCAGACTTTTCGTATGTCCAATACAGAATAGTATAAAATTCCTCTCTCATATGCCATGATGATTGATAATATAGCATCCTTGATATATTTTCAAAAAATTGTCAAAACTGGCATTGGTAATTTCTCACCTGTCACCTCAACATCATGAGAAAACTACTCCTATTTTAAAATTAAAATATAATGATAACTGTTTACTCCACCAATGGAAAAACCAATACAATGAGGAATTAACAGTATAACAACAAGTTAATTTACCAAGAAAATCTGGAGTGCCTACTATGTACCAGTCATTTGTGTACTTTAGTGATAAGGGTTCGAGATCTTTATTGAAATACAAGTAGAATTATAAGGGCTTTCTTACAACCTCCATCTTGAACTTGTTCTCTTAGATCTGGTCAGAGATTGAGCTACTCTATACTCTGCCTAAAACCAGACCAATCTTAGATTTTATTCTCAGATAAGTCCTACCTACTCCCTATTGCAGGACAGTGAATCAACTCCCTGGGTTGCCTCCTCAGAGTCTAAGCTGTACCATATTTCTACTCTGTGGCTATTCTGGGCTTTTCAGAATCTCCTCTTCACAATCAACCTCAGACATGATCCTCGTTGCTCATAAAACTCAATAACTTCTCTGGCTACACTATAGCAGTCTTCTCTGGGATTCCTAGAATCCTGCACACCTAAAGACTCATCTTAAGTCATTTCTTCAGGGCACATCTATGGCTCCAAACCTTAGAATAGTCAAAGCTTCTCCTGGGGAAAGTCCCTCTCATCAGCTGATTTGCACTGGGACATATTTCTAGTTAAGAAAGCCGTGGAGACTTGTTTTATCATTAGGTTAAACTTGGCTCCTTCACCTTACATTTAAAATTAATATCTAGAGTAATTTCTCTTGATGGGCATTACTCTCTTGGATGCTCTTCTATATTATTCAAGCTCCTTTTCATAATCAAAAGCTGATTTTCCTCCTGTTAAAAGCTTTATACCTCTTAATAAATTCCAATTTCTACTTGTCAGTTTCTTTGTAAATCTGAGACTGGCATGCCCTGAGCTCAGTGGGTAATCCAGTTCTTCCCCTAGCTACTCTTTGAGCATTCATTCTTCAAGAGTTTTCTCCTGCCTCTTCTCCTACAATTCCCTCCTTCATAAGCCTGCATAGGATGGAACCACCCAGAAAACTATCATGAGCAAATATTATTCCGCTTACTACAGCAGTTCCCCAATTGTTTTTCCTTGTAAGGATGTGAAACTTTGCCCACTTCTGTAGATTTGTGAAATACATGTATTATGTCTCTTCAACTTGAACTTTTTGAAGTTAGGATATTCATTCCATGTTGCACAAGCATCTGTTATATTCCAGACAATATGCTGGGTACATACTACCCAGTGGGTTAAATAAGATACAACTGACTCATCACAATATAGAATATTACAGCTGTGATGGAGGAAGTATCTGATAGTGGCCAACATGAGAGAATGATTGATTCTGGCTATATCCTTGAGAAGGCCTAATGTAATCTCTTATGCTTATTAGGCTTACAAGAAATATTTATTGGTGATGATAATATGGCATAAGTAGAAATTCAGAGAAGAGAGAAGGTAGAAAATAGCCTTTCTTAGAATTGAGATAGACATCAAGCTTTGTGATGGTAACAATACTCCTCTATAATGGGTGGCTTTTATTATTAATACTAACAATCACTTACTATAGTTACAAATTGCTGCCATTTATTGAGTGTGCATTATGTACTGGGCACTGTGCTATCCACTACTTTGCACAAGACACATTATTCAATCACCACATAATCCCTAGTGGCTGGATATGTTTTCTCACTTTATGGATGAGAAAATAGGGACTCAGGTAATAAATGACTGAACCAGAATATAAATATCTGTCTTCCAATTTTCACTTAACCATTCCATCATTATTATCAGTAGAAATCTGAAGATTAGAGCCAATAATATTAAAACATTTCCATAACAATTGCTTATTTGAAATGGTTACCCCCAAACCTTAGGACTATTTGACAGGTAAGATAGTCACATGCTATTCAGTATTATTAGCAAATTTAAGGTGGACATTCCTAAAGGAAAAAATAATATGTATATGTAATTCTTTCCTAACAATGCTAAGAACTGAACACTTCAGTAAATTTTTATCAAGTACTCAGACTTCTCCAAGCTGGCTGAATTTCACAATGTTATAATTACAAACATAAAACCAGTCTTTAAAATTAAAAACAGTAGTTAAGTTCTTAATGAAAAGCTTAATTTTTTTTCTAGAAAGTGTTTTTGCAGACATTTCATCCATCAAGCTTTACAATTCATTTTAAATACATTTTTTCCACGTTGGATATTATCCTAGTCATTTTTGTTTTTCATTTTAGGTCTTTGTAAATCTTTGATCAGAAGTGTTATAATAAAACTTGTTACTACTCTTCACAGGGAACATAATCTTATTCTCAAAGGGTTAGGCTATAAACAAGGATTAGTGTCACTAAATACAATATGGTAGAATTGGGTGTTTAAAATGAGTTATAAATGTTTTAGGGACTTATAATAAAGCATGTATTTAAAAAAGAATTATGCAAGTCTTGTATCTTGTTATTGTTTTGTAACCTGTTTGTGAAGGTTTCCCCTTTTCCACACCCCCCTATTTTTTCCAAATTGCACATTAATATTAGATTGCTTTGGTATGTATTGCCTTAATCAGAAAAGCATATGAACTAAAGCCAGCTGTGGGACTGCAGAGCATCTCAAAGATGCTATAAAGGGGACATAAACAAGACATTAGACCTCTTATTCTCTCTCCCTCTCTCTTTTATTGCCTGGCTCAGTGGTCTGTTTTATGGCCATGGTTCTCTGCCGAGCCGTCAATACTCTACCTGCAAGCTAGACTGATTCTCAGAGAGGTAGAAAATCTTTGACTGTGGACTTGTACACAATAGAGTGTATCTGCTTCACTGTTATTATTCCCTGCCAGGCTCTCTAACGTTCATTTTCCATTCTCCCTTTTCTAGCCTTTCTCTCCAGGCATTGCTAGGAAAATCTAAAGTGTGTGAATATGCTGACTGCTCCGAGGTTTGACTTGGGTCTCCCAACGTAGGAAACAAAGGGGTCATCCTGAATGTCATCCTGACAGTGGGGTCTCTGTTCATGTCTTTTATCCCCTTCCTCTGAATTATGCTTCTCTCTCTTTCTTTTCCATAGGGATGTATTGTTTATTGTCTGTTTTTCCTCCTCCATTCCTCTCCTTTCTTCGAGCACATTGCAACATGGACATTTCTTCATTTAATAAACATTTATTGAATGCCTGCTGCATGACAAATATTCTGGTAAATGCTGGGGCTATGCCAATGACCAAAAAAGTCCCTCTGGAAAGTCTGGGGATATTTATATTAAACAAATGATTCCACAAATATTTTTAAATTATGTGAGTGAGAGAAAAGTCCTGGGAGCAGTCAGAGTATAAAGAAATGTTATCTTTTCTGAATATAACTTAGACCAACTATGGTTCAGGAAAGATTTCCCTTTTTACATTACCTGGTCTGTGATATCACTTGAATTCCTTTTGTGAACTTAAAACTTACAATCACTTTTCAGAGTAAACTGCTTATTTTGATCATAAAATTTGGAATGGATCATCTACATTTATTGCTGTATTTTTCTCCCTCTTACTGTCTATATATTATTAATAGCCCTAAATCATCATATTAAATGAATACTAGCATCCACATACAGCAAATTCTTGTGGAGTTCCTAGGATAATAAACATATATGCCTGTGAGAATCACCCCGAAAAATAAAGAAGTAATTAGGCCCAGTCTCCATTCTTTTAGGTAGCAGCTTATTGACAAATGCTTATTTACATGGCTAATCTCTAGCTTTCCTTGTACTAAGTAACCTATATTGCATAATTCTCTTCTTCGTGGATAGGTTTTCAAAGCCAAGTTTTGCCTAGAGTCAGAGAGCTGAATTATATTATCAGTGAAATTGAACAATTAAAAAAAATACTCTTAATTCCTGCTGACTCTTCCCTTTCCTCTATGGAGAAATCACACCTCACAGAGTTGCAGTACCCTCCTTCCCACTTCTCTTTGGCTTGGTCTGGAATTGACACATATATTTGGGTTCACCACTTTATTCTTTCCTCATAAATTTGCCCTTCTAAAATGTGTGTGACCCCTCTCTCCCTCCTCCCTTGCTTCATTTCTCCCTTCCCCTTTCCTCGTGGTATATTCCCTCACATTTCATGAGTATGTAGAGACAGTGACCTATCTGAGTAATTGGCAGAACACAAACTGGACTGGGAAGATGGAGGGAGGAAGGGAGATTTCAGTGTAATGTTTGCCAGAAACTCGATCTATCTTTTGACAGGTTAGGAAACCACCTAGTATTTAGCAGGATGGTACTTTGGCAATCAACTAGTTCCAAATTTCCATTTTAAGGATGTGAGACTATAGCCCAGAAGTGACATGACTTGTTGAAAGACCTATAGAGGATCAGTTCCTCTTTCTAGACTTCACTGTATCTACAAGTTCTAGAGATTAGAATAATTAATAGCTCACCTTCAACGACTCTTTTGAGTCTGAAAACCTATGATTCTAAATTTTAGTTCTGACTCTGTACATGCCAAGGGAAGAAAACTCTGCTTAATGATGTGATCAGCCACATAAAAAATTATCTTTATGTCTACTCTTGGTCTTTTTATAGATGTGTTCTTCACTAGTGTCTACATTATTTTTATAACTTTCAATTAATTGAATTTTTATGAACAAAATCTCTCTGTTCATAACTTCCTGAGCAACAAAAGTAGAATATCCTTTTCCCCAATTTTACCAAGTTGTTCTGAAAACCACAGCACCAAAACCCATTTGACCTACATGTCACCACTGTTTAAATAAATCTACTAACAGAATACGGGTGGCTCAAATGTACCACAGTGCTAGAGGGATGTGTTTGGGAGGATCGTTGTAACTTCTGTCTCATATTTTTTCCCAGTCTGCTTCAAATCTTGGCAGAGCAAAGTCTTAGAGTTACTGCCAACAGGACACAAATGGAGATAAATAATTTGATCACAACCTAAATCACTAAGTTTTTGTTTTTATCAAAATTGATTTCCTCTCTGAAGATGTACATGGTAGGAAATATTCTTGTATTGTTTCTAACTCTTTGTACTGTTTCTAGCCTTTTAGAAACTTCAAATTCAATTTGTATGCATAATTTCTTCTGGTAGTAATGAAATACTAAAAATGTTGAACTTTTTTGCCATTTCTATTATACTCCTTTTCAGCATATATATATATATATATATATATATATATATATATATATAGAGAGAGAGAGAGAGAGAGAGAGAGAGAGAGAGAGAGAGAAGTAAGATGGCTTTCATATGCAAAGATATTTGAGATAATTTTATTTCTTAATATTTTCTCTCTTTCTCTCTCTCTATATATATAAAATATGGAATTGAAGAGTATAAGAGAGGCTGAGATGGAACAATTGCAATTTGAGGCCAGCCTCAGCAACTCAGGAAGGCCCTAAGCAACTTAGAGAGACCATTTCAAAATCAAAAATAAAAACAGCCAGGGATGTAGTTAGTGATAAAGTCCCTGGGATCAATTCTCCAGTGTCTCCTTAGACCTCCCCCACCAAATATTTAAAATATTCTCATTTGCATTCTCAGATGAACCATTCCTCTTATATCCTGTAGTACTCTTTCTCTTTTTTTAAATACTTTTTTAGATGTTAATGGACCTTTATTTTATTCTTATGTGGTGCTGAGAATCAAACCCAGTGCCCCACACATGCTAGGCAAGTGCTCTACACAACCCCAGCCACAACCCCAGCGCCCCTGCAGTACTCTTTTTGAGTTCTTTTGTTCTTTGACTTTTAACAGTGGTGCAAAAAATTCTATCCCACTATTACTTAGCAGTCCCGACCCTTCCATGTACTTAAACTCTGTAGTCTTCCATGTGCTTTGTTTATCGCTATAACCTTTCAATATACCATATTTTCAGTAAGCAAGATGACTTTCATATACAAAGAGATTTGAGATACATTTATTTTTAAATATTTTTCTATATTTTGGAATCAATTGATATATTGTCTAACCTAAAGAAGTAGCATATAATTTAGTGATTAAGAACTTTGGAACAAAAATCTAGCTTTCAGATTTCACTTTAGAGACATCCTTGCTGTGTAACCTTTGGCATGTTACACTTAAAGCCCTTAGAAATCAGTTTCTCCATCTGTAAAATTATAGTAACATAGTTGGCTATTAAAATAAAAATTCAGTCTGAAATTTAAAAAATGACATTGGAGAAGTTTTGACTGATATTTGGCACAAAGAAAGAGTTCGGCTAGGTAAATGATGGTTATCGTTTTAGTTATTAACCCAGTAAGCTAAGCCTGATAGGAATAATTGTCTTTAGTTGTGTCAATTATTCAAGAGATAGCAAACAGTTATCTTTCTCTTAAAAACAGTAATGGTAAGCTGAACTATATTAAAATATGTTCGGAATGGCATCCAACGTGTCTTGAGTGCGGGTGTATATATGGAAAATATATCTATAGTTACTTCCACTGAGATATAAACAAGTTTTTGTATCCACAAAATTGCACTTATTTTTAGGGCACTGGTGTCAACAGCCACCTCTTCAAAGAAATTATTTCTTTTGATCCATTTAGTAACTTGATCCCAGCTGCATAAAAATAGACTTGCAGCATTTCATTTTTTCACAGACTGCTGATGGCTGCATTCCATAACTTAAGAAATCTGTCAAAAGGAAGCCTCTTACACTCAAAAGCTTTTACAGAAACTTGTTGCATTTGCTGGCATTCAAACTGAAATTATTTGCAGTTCACCAAATGTGGATTTAAAAAAATAGAGCTTTAAAATATTGAATGCAATTCTTAATTCTCCATGAGATATTGACTATTAAAAATCTTTATCATGTTATTATGCAATCAATGATTATGTAGTTTTATGGTGGTTTTAATATTTTCTCTTTGGTCAAATAAGGTCAATCACTCAAGTAAATTTAGAATATGCCCAAGAATGCTGTGTTTATGGGTAGTGTAACTAGAAACAGTAGCTTCAACAAAAACTATTAGTATAGTACTGAATGTTTTGACCATTGGGCAAAAACTTTCCAACTATTTCCACTTATGTTTGTAGGTTTATTTCTGAGAGTTGGCAATTCTGTTTGGGAACTTAGTGCTTCTCTTACACTTAATTTTAATCACAGAACATGTCAATCACAAAGAAAAGTAAATAGGTAAGTTAAGAGAATCCAAATGACTCTGTCATCCAGTTCTAACAATTATTTAATTATTTATTCTATAGCTACTCCCCAATTTTCCATCTGTACCCCTCAACTGGATTATTTTGAAACAAACCTAGGATATTTCCTTATCCACCTGCAGATGTTTCAGTACAAATGTTTGAAATGCAAGAGCCTAAAAAACAAAATAATGACCATAGTAACTTTGGTGCTATTTTGATATCATTGTCAAAATCTAGAATTATTTTGAATAGCTCATTCAATACCCCCCAAACACACACACACATTGCCCCGGGATTCTTAAATAACAGAGTGTGTGCCCAGGTATTTTCAAATGTAGGACTTTCTAGAAAAAAAAATAAAATTCAAGCATCCAATGTGGCCTTGAAGTCTAAATGAGATTTTCTCACACATCTGAGTCTTTTTATCACTCTCATTCTGAGTCCTTCCTACAAGTGAGAGTGTGGGACCCCATGGAGAGGTGGGGTCCCTTAGCCATGTGACTGCCAGGAAGGGAAGAGATAATAGCAGTTTTTTGTATCCACAGTTTCAAGCCTGATTTCAGTCTTCTGCCTATATCAGGGATGGTGGGAGTGGAGGGTAGAATCTTTGACGTAGACACCCTAGTCTTGAGTAAAACACACAATCCCCTAATCTAATTAATCATATTAGGAGCTCCTCATTAGGGTGTGCTGTGGCTCACAAGGATGTTGGGTAGAGGAAGACCTGTCATAAAGGAGAACAGGGTGTTATTACCAAGAGTATACACTCACACTTGTTAAAAGTATTAGAACATTGAGTAAAGTGGATGTTTAACAGGAATGTAATTAATTAGGTCAGTATTACAACAGTACCTAAAGTATGTATGTATAGTTGATCTGATATATAAGTGTACATAGATAGATAGATACAGATATAGTTTGGGATGCTAATGGATATCTTCAAAAAGGGAGATTCCTTAGGAACAGAAAGACCTTATGACCCAGCTGTCCCACTCCTCAGTGTTTATCCAAAAGAACTAAAATCAATACTGTCATGATGTAGGCATATCAATGATTATAGTAGTACAATTCACAATAGCCAAGTTATGGAACCAGTCCAGGTACCTGTCAACAGGTGAATGAATTAATAAAATGTGGTATATATACACAATGGAGTTTTACTCAGCCACAAAGAAGAATGAAATCACAGCATTTGCAGGTAAATAGATAGAACTGGAGAACACCATGACAAATGAAATAAGCCTAAATTAGAAAATCAAGGGTCATATATTCTCTCTCATATGCAGAAGCTAGAGGAAAGTGAGGGAAAAACAGGGGAACTGAATCTCATAAAGATAGCAGGAAGATTAGTTGAGTAGAGGAAAGAGATTAAGAGGGAGGAAAGAGGGACAGGAGGGAAGGGAATACGGAATGAATTGGACAAAATTATGCTATGTATGTATGTGAATTGGACAAAATTATGCTATGTATGTATGTGCATTGGACAAAATTATGCTATGTATGTATGTGAATATACCACAGTGCATTCTACATTTTTATGTATCTATAAAGTTTCATTAAAAAACAATAAATAAATAGAAGGAAGATCAGTAGAATAGAGGAAGGGGAATGAGAGAAAGGGGGAGGGGAAGGAAAGAGGAAGCACTAGGGACTGAAATGGAGCAAATTAATTTCTATGAATGTTTGATTACGTCAAAATGAACCCCACTATTATATATAACTATACTGCACTAATAAAAATCATTTTTCTAAAAAAAGAGATAGTCTTGGAGTCTGAAATATATAATTTGCCGTGGGGACTGCAAAGAAGCAGATATGGAGGGAATGTTTTTGTTTTATCTTTCATGAGCATTTGGAGGGATTAATGCTGCTTCTGCAAGTCTTTGGGGAATGCTGGTGTAAACAGTCAATGTAGGATTAGGGAAAAAGACTGATTTTGCATATTGTCCCTCTACTAGATTCAAATTATTTGTGTGATTGTTGCTATATTATTGAAGTTTAGGCCATATATATTGCAAAGAAAGTGTTTCCTGGAACTTTTCAATCAAGCAAACCAGAAGAGCATTTTTCTGATGCTTAAAATGGAAAACCTTTATCCTCTAGGTCATTCTTGGTTTAATCATTTATAAAGCTCAGGTGTGTTCTGTTGTTTGCTTCTGATTTAACCTCTGGGAAAAAATGCTAGATTTTTCAAACAAAAGTGTTTTGTGTCCTTTTAGACAGTTCACATTTCTTATTTACATGAACACTTTTGCTATTAAAGTTGGAGATGTGGCCGGGGCTGGATCTGAATGGCCAAGTATTCTTTTGCTCTGTTGCACTTTGGGTGGTAAACCTCTGGAAAACCACTCACCTCTGACCTTTCCTGTTACACAATAAACTACCACAATATCCTCAGCAAAAAAGGACAAAATGCCCACCAGAAAGAAATAGTCCTGGACACATCAGGCCCCAAGTGGACCCTTATTGACATTTTTGGGTTGTGCAAGTTTTTAGAGTATTGACAAATAACAATGTGTTCCTTCCAACTCTAAGTGTCTTTTGTCTAGGAAGGTGACTAGAATACTGGGGAATGTTTATTCTTGTGATAAGAGAAACAGAAGTTTCAGGGAATATAACAGTCCTCTTCAAATATGTGAAATACATTTTGAGTAAGCAAAAATAGCCTTGTTTTTTTGTGACCTCAAAGGTCAGTTCTTACATCAATGTGAGAAAGTATGGAGAAGGAAAGTGTGCAGCCATAAGAATATCTATCTAGTGATTACAGCTTTAAACCATGATAGCATGAGAGGTAATGAATTACCAGCTACCTAAAGATTCCAGTTATCTGAGATTGTGTACCATCAGAACAATTATCTACAAAACTCTTGTGCTGGTCAGAAGTTCAGATTTAATATTTGGAAATTTAAATATTTTATAAATATGAAAACATTTTATGAGTTAGAGTAACAATCATAATTGTCCCAGTTAAATGGAGGAATATTTTGAAAGTCTGGTAAAATTATGAGTCCTGTGTCCATAAGAATGCACAGATGCACACACACAATTTGCATACAGTTATGGAAGTTCATGGTTCTTTTGAAGCTTATTCATTGATTCCAGGATAAGAACTCTGGTATGTAAGCCATTAATTTTGCAACTCTGAGCAAGTCACTTAACTTAACTAGACCACACCATCCTCATAATTTAGGTGTAATGCTTAGATAATCTTTCATCCAGAAAGATCTTTCTATTCTTAAAAAAATCAAATGTTTTATTTTTTGTTGGAAAGCAATTTTTGAGTACAAGTCCTATTCACAGTAGAAACAAATAGAAATGGAAAGCAGGGGTCATCTCAAAATTGGAAAAATTGAAGCCTGAACAAGAGAGGCAATGAAGCTCATTTCCCGGTTGTTTTGGACATAAGAAACATGTTCTCAAGTCTCAATTTCCAACTTTGACTTTTGACTATTCGTAATAATAAAACAAAAGCACAGAAGGTTTGTGTGGGAGTAAGACTTGAGTGAGAGAGGAGGAATGCCTTTCATAATAAAAGACAATTTGAAGGCATGGGTGACTGTGTAAGTCCATTTTACAAATCATTAACCCTGCCCTTAATTAACAGAACTCCTTGCTGAGTTTATCCATGTGAAGTAATCATACAGATACACATAGATAAACATACATGCGCACGTCAAAATGGAAAGGATTTTCTTGAATTCAGTTTGAGAAGGAGAGGGATCAATTTTTCCTTGGTCTCACAAGACAGATTTGTTGTATGTTAGTCATTTTTGGTCTGTCTTCAGTTCACACAGACTGTTGTCATCTCAGAAAATATCTCGGGGGTAATTCTTCATGTTAGCAAGAGCAGAGCAAAAGAATCCAGTGAGTTGCAGACCATCAAAACAAAGGAGATTTCTAAATAATGCCTCCCAACCATAAAGTCATCTCTCCCCTCCGCCCACTGTCCTCCTCCACCACGTTTCTCTTTCTCCTCCTTAACATAAACAGTTATTTATGGCTTGCTCTAGGGAGGTCCTGGTGCCATAGGAAAACATTTAAAAGGAGTTACAGAGAACCGTCTGGGAAGAACATCACCCCTGGTGGTATTTACTATCCAGTGTCAGGGAAAGGACACCTTGAGCAAATCAACAGCTTGGTTTCTCACAAATACATGCACATACTCCAGAAAGTATCATCTTAACAGTAGCTGCAGATATTTATGAGCACCTGCTTTGTGCTAGGACTTAGGCTGGCAAACATTTGTGAGTGCATGCTGCCCAGTCTCTTGTTAAGAATGCAGATTCCTGAGTGCATCCCCTAGAAATTCAGGAAGTCCAGGATAAAGTACAATGTTAAGACTGGGCTTTGTAGGAAAGTGTCAGGAGTAGCAGGCAGGCTGCATTTTGAAACACCTGCTTAGGAAATGGAGAATCAAGGCACCAAGAAAGCTGTACCCTGCCCTAATGTGGTTGCAGTATAGCTAGAGAGATGATGTATACAAATAGAGATGGAACAACAGTACACTGTGGCAAAAATCATGCCAAGGAACTGGCACAAAAAATAAATGGAGTTGGGAGTGATTGAGGGAGTGAGTCTCTATGATAGAGGTAAGCACTGAGGTGAGCTTTTAATAATAGAACAAATACTTTTTGTGAAAGCTGTGTTCATCTTTGTCTAATAACTGTCATCATCATTCATTTGATACCTTCATTTTGGTCTTTCATCTGCCTTCTCTAATTCCCTCAGTTCACACCACAACCTTCTCCCAGTTGTGTGCCATGACCACTCTTCCCCACCTCCAACCCCCTCACCCTGGGAGATTAAGGTCTGGACTAGGAGCTGTACTTTTAGGAAGCATCAGAGCTCACAGAAACGGGCAGGAGGGGATAGTGATCATTGCATCAGCTCTTCACTCTTTCTGGAGCTGTGGGTCAGGGGTTATTTCAGTATCATCTACCATCAGGAGGCCAGTCAGACTCAGATACGTGGGTGCTTGAGACCATAGGGGATGTTAAGGAGGGGGATTTTAGTCAGAAGTCAAAAACAACATCAGAAACTGGCTGCTTCTTCAGACTAAAGGTATCTAAAATAGCTGTACATCGATTCTGCCACAATAGAGAGGACAATTAATATGACACTTTAAACTATCTGGTCCTGTTTATTTGGAATGGGGGATTTTGTTTCACTTTCTATGAGATTAGTCCACATAATTTGTCATTCAAGGATCTGAATTCAAGTCTAATTTGAGCGCTGATAAAACTCTTTATATTTATGGTCAAATAGAGTACATATCAACTTAATCAGAAAGTGATAATTTAGTAGGTACAGTGTAATTGCAGAGGAGTACAATGGAAATACATAGGTTAGGTATGTGTATAGTGATATATATAATCATATATATCATATATGTCAATGTATTTGTTAATCCATTTATTTATTTTTACATGTGCCCTTATAGTCCCTGTGTCTTCTTTATTATCCACAGCTTTTTCTGATCATTAGGGTCTTGTTTTTCTATTTCCCATTAGGCCTCTTCTCTTTGTGTGTTGTAGACTATTTCTTTTTAGGCTTTCAAACTGTGGCCATTTATTCTCAGTTTTTTGTTGTTAGAGTCATTTTTGTTTTTCTTAGATATCTTTTGGTATTCCACTCTACTCCTTCCTGAAGCACATAGGGTGTATTTCCCTAGAACTAAAGATGTGAATGAAAATACATGAGAATTACATGAGATGATAGTCATAAGTCAATTTTCTTGTGAACAGATGACGGTACTTGGGGGAAGAGTTACTTGCCTAGCTAGGGCACATTCAAATACATTGCAGGGTGGTGTTCGTGTTAGTTTCCTTCTCTTACGTATAAATCCACTTTCAGTTTCCTTGACTGGCAATTAGACTTAAAACTATCCTATTATTTATCATAAACTCCATCATTTTTTTTCCAAAGAAATATCCAGAAGCAAGAATTCAGGATAGGGGAATATATCAGAATTTCCCTTGTGGGCATGTAGCTTAGTTTCAAATCCCCATACCTTCTCTTTTTGGAATCTTCATATATGAGTGTCAATATTTGTTATATTATTAATCTCTTTTTGCCTAGTGTTCCTTCTGGTAGTTATAAGGCCAGTAAATAATCAACTTACTTTTCTTTTATGTGGAAACCTTTGAAGTATTTGAGGATGCCTGCAGTATCTCCCTTAGTCTCTGTCACTCCAGCTGAATATGGCTCTTATGACCATCTGGTCCCCCACCTGTTAGTCAACGTATCTTTTAAAATGGGGCACCCAGCATGTCAAATTATGCCTTATGTGTGTCTTATGTAATTTTTAGAAAAATTATTATTACTCCTATGATTTTCAGTTCGTGCAAATATGTTTTAAACGTTTGCATCAAATTGTTGCCTATGATTGCATTTTTTGTTGTTGTTCAGCAAATATGCCCTGGTTGTTTTTTATTCTAACAACTACAAAATTAAGACTCTCTCATCCTGTGCTTATGCTATTGATTTTCTCAAACCTTTATGCAAGATTTTTACATTTTTTGCTTGTTAAGTTTTCCTGCTCTGAAGCATATGGAAGCCCAATAAAGTGGATGCCCTGCCAGTTGAAAATGTGTTTTATGAGCTCTACAATATTTTACAAGTCTTAACTTCTATATGGGCCTTTTGGATTCTTCTTAGGTAGTTTTTAGGTTTCATTTGCCTGAACAACATGTGTACAAAAGGAAAAACAAATCTAGCTTTA
>PVHX01005380.1:63310-113169 GCA_004024805.1 Geosciurus inauris | reverse complement strand
TTATTGAAGTGATTTTTTACTTCCAGTATTTGCCTGTGTATCTCTTTATCAAAGTGATCTTTTACTTCCTGTATTTGCCTACGAATCTCTTTATCAAAGTGATCTATTGCTGACTGGGTTTGCTCTCTTATATCATTCTTTAAGTCACCGACCATTTTAATTATGTATGTCCTGAATTCCTGTTCTGTCATTCCTCCTGTTGTACAGCCCATGGATTCTGGGAGTGTAGTAACTTGGTTTGTTTGAGTCACTTTCTTCTCTTGTTTTCTCATGATGTTTGTGTATCTTTCCTTCTAGCTCTGCTGATCCAAGGTGTTACAGTTTTAACTCCTGTACATTTATAGTTTCCCTGTAGAGTTTCGTTACTTCTCCTCCAGTAGGTGGCGTTGTCCGTTGTTTGCTGGACTTTCCCGGCTGGTATCCTTGGTACTGGTCCCAGGCCAAGGTGAGACTCTGGGCCGCTGGTGGAGTCGCTGTTCCACCGTGCCCAAGGTTTGCTCCCAGGTATTCACCTGCGCCCCCTGGTGTGTAGGAAGTTCCGCTGTGTTAGAAGGTGGTCCACAAAGAACAATAGCTGGGGTTCCGTTCAGGAGACAGTCAGTCCACAGAAGCAACTGCTAGCGGTCTCTCGCGGTTTGGTAGGCACTGGGGCTAGGCACCCTGTGCAGAAGCAGGCCCGGCACGCCCGGGGTAAACTCTGGGCCGAAGCCCTGAGCCGGATCCCCCACCACAACTGCACTCCACCGGTGGGCGCCAAAACCATGCCTCCCGGCTACCGCTGTCTCCCAGTGGCTCTGCGCTCACACACGCAAGTGAGACTCTTGCGTGGGGCGGCAAGGCGCAGAGAGTTTCCAAAAAACTGGTTGGAAGGTGGCACCCCGCTACTTCCAGTCTCAATCTCAGATAGCCGTAGCCCTGGGCCGAGGCCTGGGCTGCAACCGCGTTTCTCTGGCTGGTGCCGAAGCCACGCCTCCCGGCTACCGCTGCCTCCCGGTGGCCCTGTGCTCACACAACGCAAGCGAGACTCTTGCGTGGGGCGACAAGGCGCAGAGAGCTGCCAAAAAACTGGTTGGAAGATGGCACCCCGCTACTTCCAGTCTCAGTCTCGGATAGCCGTAGCCCTGAGCTGAGGCCGTAGTCCTGGGCCAAGGCCCCAGCCGGCGCCGAAGCCACACCTCCTGGCTACCGCTGCCTCCCGGTGATCCTGTACTCACACATACACGAGTGAAATTCCTGCGTGGGATGTTGAGCTGCAGAATGATGCCAGGAAGCTGGCTGGAAAACGTTTTCTCCACCACTTCCAGCCCTGGTCCTTGAGAGCCTAGCGCAGAGTGGACTGTCTAGGCCGCCATCTTGGAACCGCCCTGATTTTCATTTATGTCCCAACACAATGCCTCTTGGAATTTCAGGAACTCATCATCTCAGCCTTTCCTCTTTCCTTTCTATCCTCACAACTACAGTGATCTTATCTACCCTCATGGATTTAAATTGATTTATAAATACACTAATAGCTCAAAAGTTTTTATCTATAGTAAGAAAACTTCCCTGAACTCCATGTTTGTGTATCCAATCAACCCATTCAGCTCCCCATCAAAAAATATAACTGGCATTTAAAATTTAATATGTCCAAGTAGAGTTCCTTGATGTTTCCACTGAAACTTGTGTCCCCATCCAACCTCGAAAATAGTAATTCCCTCCTTCCAGTTATCCAAACTGGTTTGGATGCTTGTGGTAATGTTTTCTGGGACTCTGGATATAGCTGAAACTACTACTGGACATCCTGGTCACAATAACCAATAACCTCTTGTTGTTTGAGACACAAAATAAATCACTTTCATATGTTTAGGCAATATCTCTTAGTCATTTCAATTCAAGACAAAGATTTATCCTTTGACAAACATTCTTTAATCTTACAAGCCTGAGCCAGGCTTCCTTCTCAAATGTCACACATGTATTTGTATACTGTATTGTAGTACAGATTAATTATCTAATTACTTACTCAATGGTAAAATCTGAGAGCATTAATTATGTCTGCATTCTTCATCATTGAATATCTTTTATAAGTTACATAACTCAATAAGTATTTATTCAATAATTATAAATCCTAACATAAATTCTGCTTTTTAATCTATGTATCAATTTAAATACCCAAATCCACCAATAACTAAACTCCAAATCAAATTTCAACAATAAAAAAATTTTTATTTTTATATAGCAATAAGTCTCTAGAAATGCAGTTCCAGGATTGGCATTATCAGAAGATTGACCATATTATGGAAGAGCTCAGTGTCTCAGATTTGTCCTCAAATGATACCTTCATGCTCATAAAGTGACTTAATTGGCTCCAGGCATCACATTCAAACACAACAACATTTACAGGAAGAAAGACATTGTCTCATTCTTTCTTTGAGACTGAGGAAGAGCTGGGGATATAGCTCAGTGGTAGAGTGTTTGCCTTTCATGTGTGAAACCCAGGGTTAGGTCCCTATCTTTGAAAAATAACTGTGGCAAATAAAAGAGCATTTGCTAATAGTGCCTCCTAGACTCTCTCTCTCTCATGTATCAATGGACAGATTGGCCATTTCTAAACCAATTCCTGGCCAGGGAGAATGAAAACACCTTGATCCTGTCAGAGTAATATGTCTAAATTCATAATGGTAAAATTTCTTTCCAAGATCTATTGTTGGAAGTCAAATTACTGAGCACATTCACCTGAACTCTCTGTAGCTTTTATGAATTTATTTAAATAAGTGTCTTAGTTTATTGAAGTGGCAGCTCCCTTTTCCCCATTGCTCCATTTTCTGATGTGAATAGATGGTATATGTGAGCTACCCCAAGAATAACTACCAGATATCTTGTAGCCTGCAAAATTTCAGTATGTGGGACTCTCTGCCAGAATACTTCTATTATTTTCCTGCCATCTACTCAAATCTGGTTTGGTAGTTGGTGTCTTGGGCTACAAAACAGAGAGGAATTGGGATAATAATAATCTGCTTACCTTAGAGACTAAAACCTGTGCGATAGAAGATGATAGGCAAGAGGCTCAAACTCAGAGAAGATATATTTCAATACATTCAGAATAGAGAATTAAATAGCAATCAGACAAATGTATTGATTTCAGCTTCACAAGTAAAAGCCTTAGCCTTACTCCCATGAAAGAATAAACTTCATAAACTCAAACACCTAATATTCTAAAGGAAACAGACTAATCTACAACATTATTCTACAAACTGAATGGTCACAGTTAAAGTGGAGCTCATTGAAGTTCAAGTGTCACAAACAAGTTTCTCTTTTTGTCTTAAAGCTCTCTTTCTCTCAAGTTTACTTAGAATCTTTCACAAGGATATTCTGAAGGTATGACTGCTTTTGAACACACACCATGTGTAAAGCCCTATGTCATACACATCTCCTTTAATTCATATAACCATGTGATACAAGTGTGCACATTTTTACTTTCCTGAAGAAAACTGAACCTCTGAGAGGGGATTAGTTTGCACAATACACTCTTAACAGGCCATTGACAGCTAAGCTATGACCCTAAATCATCTTACAGACAAACCCATTGTGTAATAAATGAAACTTTATGGAACTGAGAAATTCTTTTATCTCATAATTAATTCTAATTAAAAAATTTTTAAGTAGGAGCTTAAAAAAAACATGAAAATCCCTAGTGTATACTAGGTTCAAAGTATTAAGAAGACAGATGAAGTTTGTAGTGATTATGGAAGAACAGTTTATGTGATGATAATTAACAAGAAGAGCGAGTTAATTTTACTCACTTGGAAATAGTGCTAAACTTTAGGCTCACATGTCATTGTCCAGAGTAAGGCCCATGCTACTGCTCACTTTAAGGGAAGGGGAAGTTGTGATCCCCTTGCATGTCCAGAAGAAGTAAAGACTCAGAGGTGCTGGTGAGCATTTGTGATATCTACAAATGAACCTCTTGGGTAACCTGAGCTCTTTGTTTCTTTGAAGGTGAACTCACGAGGAAATGAGTAATCTCTGTTAGGGACATAGGAAACAGGAATCTATGTGGTCACCTTTACATAGCTAATTTCACCTTCCTGCACCACATATTATATTGTGGATATTGCAGAAAATAAAGTTAAAAATGTGTCTTTCTGCATATACACTCCAAAAGGAATCTAGTATTAAATGCCAGAAATAGAAACCTTAGAAAAAATCGATTTAGCATAAAAGAAAATAATTTCATCATGAAAGAGCCTCCTAAATACAAAAGGCAGCTACAGATAGTTATCCTTATTCCTCACTTTTCTTTAAAAATGTTATGTACTTTTACATTCTTTAAATTACAAAAGAAATGTGCACTTGCTGAATCATGCTAAATAATAGAGAGGCATTAAAATGTTATTAGCCAACACTTCCTTCCCAGCTATGATACCCCTGAGTTATCCAATGTTAAAATTTTAGTATGCTTTCTTAGAGGTTTGCCTTCACACTCATACAAGTATAGAAAGATTTTTCTCTTAACAAAAATTGGTCTATATGATACTGATTTTTCTACAAATACCCTTTCACATATCAAGTGTACCTTTTTAGGTCAAGATGCATTACTATAGTTCATTTATACTAATAGTAGCAAACTGTTCTCAATTGTCATTATAATTTAACTTCCATAACAATGGAACTTTCTCCAAGTTGTAGATGTTATATTTATGTCCAAGTGTTTACAGTTATAGCCAAGGATAGGATAAATTCCATCATATATGTATTTTGTATATTATCCCTTATTTTGTGCAGTAATTTTTACTAAAGAGACTATGTCAAAATATGTGTGTATGTTAAAAAGTAATGAATAGTGGCATATAATATTCCAAAGGTTGACTGTAATGAGTCAACATTTATTGTTAAGCTTGGACTCTGAGAAGCATAATAATAGGTGAATTTCACTTCAATCTCTACAAATGTTCTGCCACCTAAAGATTTGCGTGTAACTTTTATTTTTGTGCACACGTGCGCTCATGTGCAAGCGCACACACACACATATCCTTTTTCAAGAAGTAAACTAATGAGGAAAATAATATATACAACAGCTGATAAAGAGATATGGGGTAAATTATTAGGCATCCTACTTCATTAACTAAAATATACAGGAAGGCTCAAATATTTCTTTACTTGACCAACTAAAATTATTTCAAGACTTGTGCTTGTGACAAGGGGTATGCTGTAAAAAAGGATAGGCATTGTGTGTTCAGAGGCTGACACATATCCAAACAAGTGATGCTGCTATGTCCACATGAGCTCTGTTACCTTCAAAGAACATGAAGAAGTAGCTTACTTTGGATCATCTGCTTCCAATTGATTTTACTTTAGAGATATAAAAAAATGTGATAACATTTTTTAGAGGAGGGGGTACTGGGGATTGAATTCAGGGGCACTCGAACACTGACCCACATGCCCAGCCCTATTTTGTATTTTATTTACAGACAGGGTCTCACTGAGTTGCCTATTGCCTCACTTTTGCTGAGGCTGGCTTTGAACTCATGATCCTCCTTTCTCAGCTTCCGGAGCCTCTGGGATTATAGGCATACACTACTATGCCTGTAAAATAACATTTTAAAAGAAATTCTATACTTCTAAGTTGTTAGCATTTTATTTTTTAAATAAATGTGTGATTGGGTCTCAATATAATTCCAGAAGAAAAAAAAGAGAGAGATCATCAAGGTCATACTTGTGTAATAAGTATACCAAGGAAGTTAGCAAATAAAATATCTTGGCAAAAAGATATATTTAATCATTCAAACCAAAAAACAATAGTAGAAGGAAAATGTCTTTTCCCCTTTATTCTTATATATGATGATGATTAATAAGCAATTACAATAGATATTTTGAGCATCATATTAATGAGAATAACTTAGTAAATTTCACTTTTTATGGCCAGTAAACTCTTCTCTGTTATGTGATCACCAGCTTTGCCCTAATCTTATGTATATTTTATAAAGTATCCTGGGGTCTGAAGATGTTTGAGGACAAGGAATAGTTAGAATGGCTATAAAGCTACCATCCAAAGGGGAGAAATATCACAATGATGATGTAAGAAACATGCCTTACCAAGAAAAACTAAGGAGCAGTATGTTCAGATATCATAAAAAACAGCACATTAAATATTACAAAATTCCTGGTTTAGAAAGTTAAAAGCTCAAAAACAACATTCTAAAGGTTGATTTCTTCTTACATATCATGGTAAGTTTAAATATAATCCCTTAAGCATTACTATAAAACTATGTATTACATATTTCATTCCCAGTCTTAGATAGGGTTTCCAAGAAACAGACTCTGATATAAACCACATATGAGAGTGATTTATTAAGAAGGAATTCCCTAAAGAAACTTACAAAGGAGTCAAGAAAGCAGGCAAACAAAGGAGAAGCCGTTGAGTAAGAATGTGTTATCAGGCAAGGTCCCAGGGAAGGTGCCTGAGACTCACATGCAAGGCAATTCCAAAGGGCAAATTTAGCTCAAGGTTATCCTCTTTGGAAGTATGGAAGTCAGTCATTAACTTGTGTGCTCCTAAGACAAAAGTGACTCCAGCGACTCATGTACAATCCTCTGAAGAGAACAGCAAGTACATGCTGTTAGCATGCTGTCAGACAAAAAAGCACACAGTAGGTGAGAAAATGGTGTGCAGAGATTATAATTGGGGTCTTCAGGAGTCTGGATTGAACTCTAGCAGTGTTTGCTGCAATCTCAAATATTGGTAAGCACCATCCAGAAAATGTCAAAATCAAGCACTACCTGTATCAGTCTACCTAAATTAGGTGACACTGTACTTACAAACAACTCCAAAAATCTTAATGGTTTAGAATAAGAGGAGACAATATTTGCTTGTGATATATGCCCATTGTAAGCCAGGAGTTTGTGCACATTCAACTGACTCAGGAATCCAGACTCTGACAGGGCAGTTAGCCCCTGTGCCAGAGAACAAGCCAACTCTATCCTACTCTACTGGTAAGTTTCAGAAGTGATGCTAAGTGTTTTTTTGCTTAGAATTCACCAGATATAGACTGTCTTCTTCCCTGAAGCCACAACATGACCCAAAGGTGATGCAGTATCTCATGCTTGGAAGGTGAAGAGCTAAAATTGATAAGTTAATAACAGCCATACTGTCTGATGGATTAATATCTAAATCATGATTTTCAAACAAAGCCAGGCACAAATAAGTAAAAAAAAATTTTAAATTGAAATCATAAAGTCAGGAATGATGCAGATGGCTCAAAATATCAGTAATTCCTATGATTTCTATAATATATTGTAAGGAGTTGAATTCTGTTAACTTAAATCACAGACTGGAATGTAATACATGGGAGATCATGTTGAAATGTATCTTTAAAAATATAATAAAATTAAAATGTAGATATTTGAAAAATTTACATTAACAGGAATAAGAAAAAGAGGATAAAGGAAACTATAAGGAAAGTTATGTTTTTCCAGGATAAAGTAAAATACTCCTAAGAATTATGTGGGAAATTGTGAACCACAGAATTGTGACCAGAAAACAGCAGAACAAACTTGGCATTTTGCACGAACGAAAGTTCAGCAAAATGACTGTAAGATAGTACTTAGCGTATACTCACATATTTCTTCTATAAGATAGAAATATAGTGCTAGGATTATTTCTTCAATTTTAGAAAAGTTTTCTGTCCAAATAGATACAAGCAGAATAAATGAAGAGTAACTATTTGAGGGTAGTTTTCAGAGTATCTATGATTATCCTTCTTAATATTAAGAAACATGATTATTTAATAGCAAGATTAGGCCCCCAAAATTTAAATGTATTTAGAAACCAAATGTTTGTCAATTAATAAATTATCATTTAATTGACAAAACCTATTCAGAATCTACTATGTCAAGTATAATAATCTTAAAATTACTAGTGTTAAAATAAGCCAAAATCTGAATACAGAAAAAAATATTCAGGCGGGATTATCAGGAATGGGCAATTCATTAATTTAAGAATTTAGAATAATGGTGACATAGCGTTTTTGCATGAAAACACAATTTTATTTAGTTTTTTGAATATGTAATTTTTAAAACTGCAAGAAACTGCTTTTATTTAAAATAAAAACACACTATGGAACTCATAGAAAACAAGGAATGCATTCTTATATTTTTTACTGAAATAATGTTACTGAGGATGTTAGAACTGACGCTATGCCACTTAAGTATTTATCGTGGCAGTATTGAGATGATTCATTAATTTCTTCTACATTGTGTAATAATTTAGAGTTCATTTCTTTATTCAGCAAATATTTATTAAGCACTTACTACTGGCCAATATGTTCATCTGTATTCATTTATCTTACTCTTCATACCTTCTATCAAGTGAGTATGATCATCCCTCCTTATAAATGTAAAATTTTTGCCTGTATTAAAACAGTTAATATTAGAGCTTAGGATAGAAATTGCTTTCATGCAAAGCAACATGTATCGGCATGTATTATGTGTCCTGGCATTTCTCTAATGTGCCCTGAGGTCCTGGAATAGTAGTCTTTGCCATCCTCTGGGATTTCCATGCTAAGGTCAGTGATGGAATAAGTAACTTCATGCACAGAAGAAATAATGTTATCAGTTTCCAAAATGATCTGCAGAATGTGAGCCAAATGGTTGTTGGAGGATAAGTAGCTTAAATTGAAGTTTTAATACCATTTGCAGGCCCAACAGGGATACTGACTTCCATAGATATTCCAAAATCTCTCCTTGCACCAGCTGGGTCATCAAAGGATGGCATGAGTGAACCACCATATATTATAGACATTCCTCCCCCATGGAAGTATTATTTATTCCAAGACATCATCTCCCAATATCTGAGGAAATTACACAAAACAGACCTACAAAACTCCTTACTTTATGATAACTATGTTTTCAGAGTTTCTTTCTCACAAAATATATAAAAGTGTGTTTCTTGACCTTGGTTTTGTAAATAATTAATGTTTCTTCAAAGAAATTGATTCTATTTTACCTTAGAGATATGGATCATATTTCTCTCTTTTGATTGGTTTCTAGAAAGATTAGAGTCAAATGTTTTATGTTCTATTTTTAGCAAGTACATAGAAATTTAGGGCATATATTTTATATACACACCTCACTTCTGGTTTGATTCTACTTTTTTATACTTTATCTTGGCTTTCCTACATGTTTAAAATTTATTCTATCTTACATGCATGTTTATAAGTTTTCATAAATAATTTTTGTTAAAACTCAGAGTACTGGTAAATAAGCAGTGTAAATCAGCTTGGAATTTCTTTGTAAGGAAATGCTTGTCAGACCTCTCAGAGTCTATATGTTGAATAGGAGGGAAACCACAATGGCAACACAATTCTTGGATGAGGCATTGGACATAAAGATGATTTTGAGCAAAGCTGTTGGTAAGATAATAAAGATGTAAGTCAGAGTTACAGGCAGAGATACAAACCATAGATACAGGCTGACAAACAGCACAGTTAATGCTCATATTTTCCCAGATAGACACAGCTGAGCTGCTGGTAGAATCAGTCTTCAGCCTCTAGCTCCCATATTGGGGAACATTGCTATTAGTAGTGTAAGAAAACAGAACATTGGGAAACTTGAAGAGGAGGGTATAACCATATTCAAATAATATACTAAAGGAAGATACAGATGCCAGAAGTTGTATGGTTATACATTTATTTTTAAGGTGAAGCTTAATCTGAAAGATCCTTCAAACACATTTACTTCAAACTTTGTGAAATGAAAATAAGAATCTAACAGCAGCAAAACACAAAGTTCATGGGTCCAGATTCCAAGTTCATGAATGGTTACAGCCATTCAGTATATATATTTAGGAAGACTGCCACTAATTAAGTCCACTGACTTCCCATTACTCTTACAATGGTATACTTCAATCAGCCTCTCAGTGGATTGCACAAGCATCACCCAGACTGTTCATGCCTACTCTGAAACCTAGAGGGCTCAATAAACCATAAATAAACAAGAAAGCTTTTCACATATTTTAAATTTCCACTTGGAAATGAGAGAAATTGCCATTAACATGTAAGAAATAATAGTATATAACTGGACAAATGGAGAAACCACAAACTTAGTGATCTAATACAATTGGCACATTTTGCCAGTGTAAAACATGAAGGCAAAAGATATTTACCCAGAGTGGTTAGCATGTAAAAGAAATAAATTGCTCCACACTTTTACAGCTTATTAATTATTTTATAATTTTTATAATTTTTCAGTTCACAGTACCCATTTTGATAGACAACAATGCCTAGGAATTATCATGTTATGTAGTTCAGGTTCCAAGTTTCCTAGAAAGAAGCCAATAGGCCTGTCCTTATAAGTCCATCACAAGGGAAAAGCAGTGCCTTGGGCTCCCCCATGGCACTGTGGAAAAGTCTCTGTGCTAAAAGGGTCAAATAAGGTAATGTATATACTTTACATAACACCTACATACAGATTTGATAGTTTTAAAATAAAAATGCTAAGACATTATGCCTTTGAGTATTTTGTTTTGTTTTTGTTTTTTGTTTTTTTGTTTTTTTGGTACTGGGGATTGAACTCAGGGTCACTTGACCACTGAGCCACATCTCCAACCCTATAGCCCTATTTTGTATTTTATTTAGAGACAGTGTCTCACTGAGGCGCTCAGTGCCTCACCATTGCTGAGGCTGGCTTTGGATTCGCGATCTTCCTGCTTCCGCATCCTGAGCCACTGGGATTACAGGCGTGCACTACTGGCCCCAGCTTTCAGTGATAAATTTTAACCTTAATAATCTGCTTAGTCCTCAACCATGCCAACTTTATCAAAGTAACTAACATAAGGGTATCTTAAGTCAACGTAGTTTATAAAAAAAGTTTTAGCTTCTTTGTAGCAAGCCTAGGTTTAAAATAAAGTACTAAGATCAGGAATTCATAAAAAATTTTTAAGCAAGCAGAACTATGTTCATAATTCAATTTTGAAATTAAGGAGAACATACAAAAAGATTGATAGCAAATAAATGCCTGACATCATTTATAAGTATTCTTTATTGAAAATTATATCATTCAATCCATAAAAGGCATTTTAGAAAACCACTTTCTCAAGTTAAAGCTGATCAGATGGGAGGTTTTACTTACATTAATAAATCGAATGAACAGTTTTAATTAAAAACTCATGCTATTTTCAAAATAACGCTGAAGAGTAGATTTCTGATCAATTGTAACTGCCAGATGGGAGATTTTCATAAGCTGTTTTTAATATTTCACTTTCATGAGCACATCACTTAAATATGCTGCCTACCAATCTCAAATACAAATTCTATTCAATCACAGTATTAAAATAATGCAATAACTTAAGTACTTCTCTATAATTTTTGTTTATAGTCTTTAGATATAAGGCATGAAATTCAATAATTGAATTAGCAAAGCTCTTCATCAAATTAAGTAAATTTCCACAGCAAGCACATTGATGAGGAATTATAATGTACCTGGTTAATAAGATAAAGCTGTGCCTAGATGGTAATTTGACAAGTGTCACTGATGACTAAAATGAAAAACAAATAATGCATGTGTACATTTTCCATGAGATTTTTCTCTACATTAAGTTTTATGAAATTAAATTATATTGACATTTATAACTGAATACATCAGAGTTAGTATAAAACAGAGAACTTCTCTTATTTGCAACATTTTACATTTGTCTAGAAATGACATTTTTCTTTTTGCAAAGGATTTTGACACTCATCATTTTATCTGATTCTCAAAATACCCCAGTGACTTAAGGAAACTATTACTCACTCTTTTTAATAAGTGAGAAAACTTAGAAACATAGAGATTTAAGGGTTTGCCAAAGACACATACTAATTATAAAACCCAGGTCTGGAGTCTCCATGGTGGTGTCTGCCTTTGCTCCTTATCCCATGCCTAGGAGGAGGTTAAGGGACTGAGTCTAAATCAGATTTTTCAGATAGATGTGAAAAGAATTAGAACCCAGGCAAGAAAGAATGAGAACACCCCTGCACACACACACCAGCACCTGGCCACTTTTGTTTTCTTTCCTTTTTCTTTTTCTTTCTTTGTTTCTTTTTTCTTTTTATTTATTGCAGCTGGGGATCAAACACAGGACCTTGCACATACTAGGCAAATGTTCTACCACTGAGCTACATCTCCAGTTCATAAGAAGAGCCCATGTTTTTGCTGGACTATAGCTCAGCAGAACATCACTTGTCTAGCATGCATGAAACTCTGGGTTCAATTCCCAGCACCAAAACTGAAGCAAAACAAAACAAAATCATCTCTAAATAAAATACCTATTGTAGAGTGTTTGTGTACCAACACCAGGGGAATAATTAAATATTCTGTTCATCTCTAGCTCTGTCTTTATTTGGGTTTTGTTATTACTTGTGCTCATTTTCAGGGGAAGAGTTGTTTTTAAAATTCCCTTGTGAGGGTCAATAAAAGGATGTTAAAGGATTTGCAGAATGAGCTCTACTAAAAATTTTAGAATTTAGCAGGTATGATGAAGTATAGGGTCAAATGGAGATCAGGGCACAGTATATGAGCACAGTTAGGAAGGAATTCACTTAGAGATGGATGTTGCCATCGAACATCTTCCAAAACATGACATGTGTCCAGAAAGAGAGCCTGCATTTGATAAGATCAGATCAAGAGGAAAATTATAGAATATTAATTTCTTTCTGTATGTTCAGGCCATGGATAAACTTAAAATCTCTGAAAGTATCACCAAAAAGAAAAGATAAGGAAAATTAAAAAAAAAACACAGCTGTTTTAAATTAATAGTCCATCAATATCAACAAGATCAAACCCCAAATACCATTTCAATATTTTTAAGGCAAAATATCTCTGATAATCTGCTGCTCACTTTCATATATGGTATCATATCTTGTTTTTATAATATCCTCCTGGGGCATAAAATAATATTCCTTTTTTCCACATAATAAAACTAAGATCCAATTATTTGAAATAATTTCTCCAATTAATTAAAGGTATAGGCAGGATGAATTTCAGGATTTTGGAAATCATGCATGTATGCTGAACTCCTGGATGCATGCACAGCCACAGCAGGATACCCTTTAATATGAAGCACATATGCACATTCTGCAGCTACTATATAGTCTCTTCATGAGAGCATGGATGTAATCAGTACCAAGCACTACAGTGCCCTGAGATTATCAGGATGGCAATTTTCTGAGAAGATAGTTATGACACCTCTCCCCTATTTCATCCATGATCTAGATAACCTAACTTGAATTCAAGATCTTCATTCTGATTGAAAAGAACAACTTGATTACTGCCTGAGGTCTCAGTGCTTAAAACTTTTTAGCCAAGTCTTTGCAAAGCATTTCCACAATATGTATATTTAAAATGTCTTGTTTTTTAATGGCAAAAGCACCTCTAATTGTTACTACTTCACTTAGTAGCTTGACCCAAAGTTGACATTGGTTGTGATTATCAGGATTCTGTTAAGAGAGAATTTGAAGAAAATCTTATTAATGCACTGTCATTTTTTTTTTCCCTTCTGTCCTTTATAGGAGATGATGAAGGGATAAGAAATGTAATACCCTTGGTGAAAGTCAGTTGCCTTTTTGTTGAGACAAAAAGTCAGGGATGAAATGATCAGAGTGCATTGACTGTGAAAAGACTCAGGCTAAGATACAGCTTATATGAAGTTTGCTAAATTATCTGGCAAAAGATATGAGTGATGTGGAAACACAGCCGTCTTTGTGAAGCCCAGCTTCTGATTTGGAGGTCCGATCCAGTGATCACATCATCAGATTGTTATGAAAATATCCTAGCAAAGACTAAGATTTTCTAAAGGCTAAGAAATCTGAAGTAGAACTGATTTTCAGGTTAATTACTCTTTCCTAAGAAACTTAGAAGATTGTGATGTTTCAGGAAATCTTCTTTAAGAATATACAAAATTTGAAGCATAACACTCAAAAGTAGCATCTGATTAAAATGAATCATTGTTGAATTATCTGAATGAATTAGAGATCAAATCCACTAGTACAAAATATTCTCATACAATAAAAACTTGTGGTAACATGGTTAGGATATTTTACAAAGACTGCCAATTGTTCCCAACCCTCTCCTCTTAGGTCCTTTCTGGATATACCAGTAAACTGTATTTCCCAGTCTCCCTTTCAATAAAGTGGGACTATGTGTTGTATCACAAAGAAGGCACTTAGCCCCTCCCCACATAGCCCTCCAAGCTCTCACCACCTTGTCTTATCTGGTAGCCAGGTGCAGAATATTCAGCGTAGAATCAAAATCCTTTGGCAGATCCACAAATAGAAAGAACCTGGGTCCTCTCTACTAACACTGAACTGAGATGGGAGCAAGAAATAAATTTCTCAGTGATTTAAAACACTGGAGTTTCTTCTGCATGTATCAATCTTGGGCCTGACCAATACAACATAGGAGTGTCACTCTCATCATGCACTCAATGGAAGTTTCCAATGTCCCAAATTCCCTGTTCTCTAGATCTCTTGTTCCAGGGACAAACTTTGTGTACTTTCTCTAATTCTCTTGACTTCCTTTTCCTTTCTCTCTCCTTGTCAGACCTCCATCTATATTAGGTTACCACTCCACTATAAGACATGGATGAAATGAAATGATAGCTCCTGGTACAAGGAATGTCTTTCTTACTTGTGCTGATGGGCTAGATGATAAGCTTTCCAAGTGACCAATAGGTAACTTGAGATGGGGGCGAGGGGTGGCAAGGGAGCCTTTATTTCTCCTCCTTTTCCCTCCTGGAAATTTACTATTGTTATACTTCCAGAGAAGTTCTATGAACTCAATGAACAAACCCACGGAAGCATCCTGTAGTATCTCTTAGTAATTACACAATGCAACAATGACCAACATTGTAACACAATGTGGTAAACTCCTCTGTTACATTTCTTGCACTTCTGTTTTTCCTTCTTCCATCAATAGACTTGCATCTTCCAAATAAATTACTAGCATAGCAATTCTTAACTCAGGCTCTACTTTAAAAAGAATTGAGGCAAATCATCTTATTTGAATCTTTATTTTCCAATGATCTTGCATTTCCCAATATCTAGCACCTTATGCTATTTTCTTCCCCTAATCTCAATCTGTCAAATCATTGTCCAAAGGCCTATAGTCACATAAAATTTTAGACAACAATAATTATGCTATGTTATGCTAGAATGGTATAAAGCTTTAAATATAAGGATAGTGGGCTTCTGGCTTTAGAGTATTTGTAAAACATTTATAGTGGATTTTAACAATCATGAAGATTGTGCAAAGAAGCTCAATGCAATCTTTGCCATCATAAGGACAAGTTTAACTGGTTATAGATTTAGCAAAAGGGTAATATGACCCAATGAGATGTATTATAATTCAAATATATTAAGTGTGTCAGCTATAATGGGTAGCAAGTAGGATAGATTGTTACAGTAGTCTATCTCATCTCTCTAAAATCATATCACATAGACAACTAAACAGAAACCTCACTTAGATTTTTTTGGGTAAATATCATAATTATGTAGTTGAGTTATATGATCTATTTTATTACATTGTTATTGGTATCTCCCTTCTCTATTTACTCAACACACAGTCCTCATCTGAGTAATTCAAACAGTTTGAAATTCAAACACTATCATTTCTGTCCTAGGAAAGTTTTGAAATAAGTTATCTTTTTTTAGTTAGCATGTAGCTGAACACAAGAAAAATTAAAAGTCTAACATTAGATATTAGTGATATAATTTCATTATGTTACTTAAATCCCTGAAGATGAAAAATAACTATGTACAAAAAAATTATTTATTTGTTTGCAATACTAAGGATTGAATGTACGGTCTTGCACATGTTAGGCTAGTGCTATACCACTGAACTACACCCAGCCCTACTCAAAATATAAATGAGACTTAGTAAATTCAAAAATTGGCCAGGTATCCTGTTATTTTCTCCCAGGAAAATAGAAGGAAGATCAGTAAAGCAGAGAAAAGGGGATCTAAAGGGGTAAGAAGAGGAGTGGGAAAGGGAAAAAAGTGTGGAATGAAACTGACCAAATATGCTATGTACATATATACCACAGTGAATTCCACTTTTAGGTATACCTATAAAGCATCAATTAAAAATATACAGAAAGAAGGAAGACCAATACAGTAGAAAAAGAGCAAGGGGAAGGAGGAGGGAGGGAAAGTGGTAATACTGGGAATTAAAATGGAACAAATTATAGTTTACGCATACACAAATATGCCAGAATGGATCCCATTGTTATGTATAACTATAATGCACTAACAACATTTTTAAAAATTGTCCATGTGGATTTTACAAGGAGCGTTTGTTCTCTTTCATCAATTTAGATGGTCAATAGCTTATGTCATATAGAAAAGGAAAGAAAACAATGAATCTGTGAGATCCCTTCTCTATCAAGAGTTCCCCTGGGCATTTTTCTTATTTAATCCTTCCCCTTGTCCCACAAGGTCAATGGATTATCTCTATTTCCTACAGAGCAAACAGGCTCAGATGTTTGAAAACTTTGCATTAAATCACATAGCCAATCATTCCTTGAGACATTATTCAAACTCAGATTTTACATCCAAGTTCACCTAGAAGATTAAAAAGACAATGTTTGTTAGCTAAAGTACTACTGAAAAAGCAAAATTACTTATGCTATTTTGTTAAGGTGTTCCCTCATAATAAATATTGTAAAGTACAGAATACTAAAATAATAATTTAATAAATTATACCACTCTGATCTGAGTGAATTAATTCAAGTTTCTAAGCAACTTTTAAGTAAGGCAACTGGGTTATGACATAGTAAATTATTTACAAGTCAAATATGCTCACCTCATGCCATATGCTGAAACAAATTCCAGATGCATTAAAAAGTTCGATGTTTTTGAAAGTCAAATCAAAGAAAATGAAGAAAATTGTATTGAATATTTATCAAACCTCTGAATAAAGAAATGGTTTTCTTTGCTTTGAGTATGTAAATAATACATAAAGGAAAACACCAGGAAGTTTAATCATAATATTTTTAAATGCAAATATAAACTAAAATTAAAAAGTTAAATTATCTGGGGAATTTTTCTGCAAATGTGGCATTGGGTTAGTAACTTGGTTTTATTTTTATGGGTGTAAATATATAACATTCAAACCTCTGATAGAAATTCATAAAGAATATAATAGGTGGGCAAGAACTTAAACAGATAATTAATATTTAAAGGAAATTAATTATAAAATGTAGACTTAAAAATATTTAAACTTTTAGTGGTCAAAATCCTTAAACTAATGCAATGTTATTTTACATGTAAAAACACAAAACTAAACAAGTAAATAACTTTCCAAAATATTTTTAAAAGTGCAGTGAATTCACTGCCCCATTCACTCCTGATGGCAATACAAATTAGTACAATGCTTATAGTAAGCAATTTAGCAAATATCTTGTCAAAGGCATGCCCAGTTCTGGGTATCTAGCCTAAAAACTTATCTGAAGTAAAGTACAAGTTACACATATAGAGATACAACATTGTACTTCGGAAGTTAGAAGCAACCGAGGTTCTCCTACCAGGGAAAGGATCTAGTACATTATAACTGATGCACTGAATAAAATACTTCACTGTGTTTAGAATAATCATTCTCAGGAAGGATAAAGGCAATTACTTAAAGCAAGCATTTTTGAAGCAAAATTACATGGATCTGATTGTCACAAGCACACTTTTTTTCTTTCTAAATGACTAGAGTGGAATGCAGGAAAATGCTAATAGTAATCGGATTCATGGAAGCACTTTTTACTTTTGTTGTATTTTTCGAATTTTCTCTAAGATGGGTGTCTACATCTACATTTTTTAAGAAGAGATTATGTATTGAAACTGTTTAAAAACTCATATGCCTACTCATTAATACAAGAAATGTCTTGCTCAAGATTAACAGTTGACAAACAGAAAAGGTCTAATATAAACAATACAGGAAATGATACACGACTTTTTAGTTAAAATTGATGAAAACTGTTATGTAAGTATTGATTTTCATCGGATGACTTCCCATACACTTGTTGACTTTAGTATATCTGGTGAGTGAAGAATAATCTAAATTAGAAAATAATTAGGCCTAGCTTTTAGAATGTAGAATACATCACTGTCAGTTAAACAGAGCATTGGGTGTACCCTGGGTTATGCCAAATTTACCTAAGCAATTTCTATCTCACAGAATGTACCTGAAACTTTGCAAAATTGATTTTTAATACAGAAATTGAGAATTTAAGTTAACTAGAGAAAGAGCAAGAGGACACAAATATAGACAAGAAAGAAGAATAACAACAAGGCAGATAGAAAAGAAATATTTCTTTTGTACCTGAGAATTTCGTTCATAGTCCCACCCCTCCAGGTGTTAATTGCAATGTTTGTTGGCACTGAGTTACTGGAAACAGCTCTCCTACATATCACCTGGGCCTCAGTAAGCACTTAGGATTCTCAAGTCTCACTAAATTGAGCCTGCTACTATGACTCAATAAATCTCGTGAAAGAGCTGGGCTGGGTGGCGCACGCCTGTAATCGCAGCGCTTGGGGTAGCTAGAGTGGAAAATCTCAAGTTCAAAGCCAACCTCAGCAAGGGCGAGGCACTAAGCAACTCAGTGAGACCCTGTCTCTAAATAAAATACAAAATACCGCTGGGGATGTGGCTCAGTAGTTGAGAACCCCTGAGTTCAATCGCCGGCACAAAAATAAATACATACATACATATATACATAAATAACTGACTGATGCTGGGTTTTTTAAATGTTCATTCCCTTTACATACAAACCCAATGTTTCTGAGAACTCAAATGATATCTTTGAAACCTGGAAATTGAGTCATGAACATAGAGATCTGCTCTCTCCGCCTCCTTTCCCTCTTCCTGTTGCCAGCAGGAGAATGAGTAATAGCTGCCATCTATTGTGCCATGTGCCTTCCATGTGCCAGGAACTTTGCATTTTTCATCTCATTTATCTCTAACTACAACCTTGTGAGGTACAGGCAATGTTTCCTAGAGGGCTATGCATGCTTTTGAAACACTAGCAGCAACTTTTCCCTCTATCTACACGCAAAACTCAATGGGTTTGTTCTCAGAAATGCTTTTTGGAAACACTTTTTAAGGACTTATGATCTGTATTATGATCTCTTCACATCTCTTCTGGAAAATGATCTAAGGTGCAAAACTAGAAATGAATTTTAAATAGATTATTGTAGCAGAAAGAGAAAAAAAAGACTAACAGTCCTCAATAGACATGGTGTTATTCCTGCTGCTGATATTCACAGATTAAGTGATCTTAGCCAAGTCATTTGATTTCCCCAACCCTCCAAACCTCAGGAAGCTTCTATTCATAAAACAGAAGGAGCACCATAAGTAACAGAAACTAAGCAGAGCTTCTTAGGCAGAAAGTAAATTTACTGGAATTATACAGGAGTGTTGTTGGAAGCATAATTAAATTTCCTGGTTCAGAATTTGAACCAGAAAATAAATGCTTCAAAAACCCAAATAGTTCTTTTGGGGACGGAAATCCAATACCCACCAGAAGATTTAAATTTAAACACTGATTTCCCCACTTGTCTCATCACATAAGCACTTGGAAATTTGGTAATAGTGATTAACAAAGTACATAGCCCAAATTAGGCATTCAGGAAATGGGAATAACTTTATCAATATTCTGTCATCAGAAATATTTCAATAATCATCAGTGAAATATTTACCAACACAGAGTTGTGAGAATATATATTATAACTTATTAGTTATGCAGAAGTAATAGAGAAATTATTAGCATCCAGACTCTGCAATTTGCTTATATTCCCATTCCAACTTAACCATCTATAAGTTGGGTGACTTTAGGAAAATAAATATGGATTATGATAATAAGTTATTGTTTTAGCCAGATTTTTTGCCACTGCAACTAAAAGATCCAACCAGAACAATTGCAGAGGAGGGAAAGCTTATTTTGGGGCTCACAGTTTCAGAGGTCTCAACTCATAGACAGCAGACTCCATTCGTCAGGGCTTAAGGTGAGGCAGAACATTGTGGCAGAGTGAAGCAGCTCACATGATGGGCAGAGAGCAGAGAGAGAGATCTCCACTTGCCAGATACAAATATATGTCCCAAAGCCATGCCACCAATGCCCCACCACCAAGGAATAGAAAACCTGAAAGGAATAAAAATCAGCATGAGAACTCCAGCAAAAATACATGTTTAATGGGAAAATCCAAACTTATTTTTCCCCTAGTTTGTTTATATTGTTCTTGTGTTTAAGTTTCCCTTTTATTTCTTTGAAAGTCATCAGAAAATAAAAAAAATTAATAAAGTGAGATTATTTAAATGGTTTTCTTGATATTGTACTGCAACATCTGTATCACCTAGGTTCCTGTTAGAGTTGCAAATTTTGAGACTCCTTTCTGGATTCCCTGGGTTGAGCTCTTTGGCCTGGTAAAAAGATCCAACATAGTGAGTGTTTCAATAAACCCTCCATAGAACTTAAGGCACACTCAAGATTGAGATCCATAAGTCAGAAAACTCTAACAGCATGTTAGAATTGCCTGTGGAACTAAAAATTATGTATTGATATTGATGCCAGAACCCTGTCATAAAATATTGAGTCAAATCACAGAGGATGGGGGCAAGGGCATTAATATAAATATTTTCAAACTATGACAAAAATGTTCTCTGTGACCAGAAAGAGAATCAACCTGGTTGTCCACTCCACACAATCATGCAAGTGGCTCAGCAGCCACCCCCTAGGATATCCCTGAAGTGCATGAAGACACAGGCAGAGCCAGCGTTAAGAACCCACCTCTCACACTGTGGCTATAGTAATACTCTTAAGATCTCCTTCTCCACTTCAGAGTAATATTCTCTCATAGACTTCTAATCCAGTGGGAAAATGAGTTCTTAAATCCTTTATTTCTACCAATAAAAATCTCAACTCAGAACTTGTTTTAAGTGAAATTTTATACATTAGGCAAATGAAATTTCAGACATTAGTTGAATGAAGTGTGTAAGGATTGGGAGCAGGAGGTCAGAAACAAGTTCACTTTTTCTTCAAATGGCCCAGCCTATTTTCTCAGCTATGATGAATTAAAGAGCAAGCTCTGATTATTATGTTGCATTGGGCAGCATGCCTTGATGAATACTAACTCACATCAGTCCTTTTGGCGACCTCCAAAATTAACTGAAGTAACTCTGTGCCATCGTGAGATCAGCCACTCAGCAGGTACTAAATGCTGCATTTAATAACAGTGAAAACACAACCAGCTAAGATATTTGGAGGCTGGAAAATGGAAGCACATCAACAATATGGCCTGGATTGATGAAACTTCTGTTATGTAGTACACCAAAAATAAAGCCATTTTAATAGAATCATGTCAAAAGACTTATGCCTCCAGCTTTGAAAACAAATGTGTTGGCTTCTTGTCAACATTCCCATGGCTTAGCAGCAGGAGTCCATTACCCTTTGACAATGCTCAGTTACACACACATTATACCCAATTAAGGGCTTTAACTACAATTTCTCTTTTATTAAAGAAGGTGTTATTTTTTAAATAAATAACTACCTAAGTTATTCAGTAATCTTATCTCATTGACTGGTACTAAGATGTTTACATGTACAAACACAGACACACAGCACACATACATGTATGCACATAGATACAAATGTGCACACAGAGACACATGTACAGATACAAATACACATATACACACAGACCCATGTACATACAGAGAAACACCTGTACAGGCACAAATGTACAGAGACACACCTGCACACATAGATACAGCTGTACACACAGAGATACACATATACACACAGATATACTCGTGCACATATAGACACACATATACATACACAGACAAATCATTTAAGTCAATAGACATTTAATGTCCTTGAACTCTTTTAGAATATAGTAGACTAATATCCTAATCTTTTTGTAAAGAGATCACAGAGACAGATTTCTCATCCAAAAAAAATAAAAAGGTAAAATAAACCCTTTCTTATGTTGATATAGCCAAGACATTCTGAGCATTTCAAATTTCCAAAATAATGTAAGTACAAATGAAACATTTATCAATTATAATGCATTATGTTTTCTGTCTCATTTCAGAAGGTATTATGGTAATAATTCTGGATGATGGCCAGAAGCTCAGAGGAGAATTTTTAACACCCTCTCAATAGACAAATTTATAGCTTTTAACTACACAGAGTATTGGTCTTATCAGTGCATAGCAGGAAAATGATTAAAATATTCAATGCAAACTCAAACTTGGTTGTGCTTAGGTGGAAATGAAGCATCACTCTGGGCTGAAACCTCCAATTATATAAGATAGGAAGTCACAGAAAGACATCAGATTTGTACACTGTCAGTCTACACGACAGATGGTAGTGTCTGGCAATGCCTTTTTATAACAGAAAATATTATTATAAAAATATCCACAAAAGTCATTTTTAGTTCCTTAACTTAATATGTGTAAAAATTAGAGTTTTTAACAGAAATTAGAGGCTTAATACTCAATAGTAGGAAACAATAGTTTTCTTTATAATCTATGCATTAACCATTCTGTCATTTTTTAGAGAACTTTTTATAATTAGAAATCATCTAGTATTTTCATTTTTCTCTTTTCTCTCTCTCTCCCATCTATTTAAATTCAATGTAAATCTATGTGTTTTTATACAACAGTTAAATCACACTGTAGTGTGTTGTGGTATGTTGTAAATCACATTTTAGCCTTCCCCTCTGTTATTACAAAAGAATTGCATTTATCTCAAAGGGGATATTTCTTTATAGATGAAGTTCTTGAAGGTAGAATTCTCCTGAGATCCACACTTTTGAGTGGCATGTTCTTAAGCATATTGCATTATATGTCAGTATAATTAGCATATTCTTCAGGATTGTAAAAAGTAACAATAGCTGACAGCTGAATATGTAGGGAAATGGTCTGTAAAACTATCTAAGAACTAGAAAATCTAGTCTTTGTGTGGAACAAGCAGGAGTAGCACAGTTCTTGTGATCCTGTTTTGAAAATGAATGGAGGAAGTTGAGACTCCCAGGTGGTTAGGCCATTCCTGTCTCATACTCAGACACCATGTTCAGAGTTTATAGTTTGGGGAGCAAAGCAAGCCCAGGGGTGACTGAAAAAGAGAGAAGAGAAATGGAAATATCCCTGCCTGATTTTGGCAAAGCACATAAGATGTTATCAATAGAGCAGTGGAAATGTCCCCAAAGATTTCAAAGACTCTAACTAGCTGGAATTGGTCTCTATGTCCTCAGAAATGTTATACTGAAGTAGTGTGTATTTTTAAACTACTGAAGAACTGTAAGTCTCCCTCACCAGAATGAGTTGGAAGGTGGCATTCAAATGTGTTGCATAACCATGTCAAAGATTCAGGATGTGCAAAGCCCACTATTAGGCAGAAAAAGAAAAAAAAAACAGGAACAAAATAAATACAGCCCCAAACTGCTATTTTGGAGAATTTTATGAGGCACAGTATACCCACTTAATTATACATATTGAAAGAGCATTTCAAGAAGTTAAAAGGCTATGAAGGTAACCTATGGGTCAGAGTGCAGGCTTCATCCCTGGGTAAATAATCATTATTTGGATGTTGTAGTTTAATTTCAAATAAAAATGATGGGAATGAAAATATCTAAGTTTATTTTTATGGATAGATTTTCCTTGACCTAACCTGAACTTTCTTTGAAGATTATTGAAAGTTTAAATATTTTCATTTGCAAATGAAATTTTGGAGTTAAAGTAGTAAACTCAAGCCCTGATGCTTTTGAAATAAAAGAGGAAAACTGGTGCAGATTTATTATGGAGTTTATCATCACTGATTCTGGGGGCCGGGCGTGGGGGGTGCATTGTGTTCCCTTCCTCCTGTCTATGGCCTTAGCATAGGACAAGAGCACTACAAATTAGTTCTAAGGACTCCTACTATCATAAATGTAACTTGAACCTTCAGACTTGGTGCTTGTTGTAATAAATCCCAGTCCTATTCCCTAATCATGTGTAAAGCTGATAAATCCTTATAGTTAAGAAGAACCACAAGGAAGGACCCAGATGGTCTCATATTTATAGTTTAATTTTTCCTTAAAATTTACTGACCTATGTACAGCCACTACACATTAACTAGACCATGTAGGGTCTTTTACTTTGAACAAAAAATACATACCCCAATCTCAGCTGTAACTTGATTTCATTCACCTCACTCCTGACTCAATAACTATTGACTGTAGCAAACTCCCTCTCACGGTAACAACAATTCATTTATATGTATTTGTGCTGTAGTCCCTTGCCTTTGGAGACGCAGAAGCATAATACAAAAAGCTCCTGCGAAGGCCAAGGTCTCAAATGTCCCATATTTACCTCTGTATACATCCATTAGAAACATAGCACAACTACAGCAGGGTTCCCTTTATACTACAGAGGCTTCCAGGAAGTCTAACTTTTAAAGACCATATGCTTCAGAGAGAAAGTCTTAGACATTCTAGAATTGTAGAAGAAGTCAAGAAACATATGTCTGAGGAGTAGATTGTGGCGCCTCAAATACAAACCTCTTGACCACATTGCCTGGAGCCAATTTGAGTGAGTGAGTATGTGTGGTAGACAGTTTCTAATACAACATGCCTTTAGGGCCTTCACCTCTTTTCTGCATTAACTGCAGGTTATTCTCAAATATCACACCAAAGTTATTCCTTAGAACAATTTATCTCTGGATTTATCATTCATTAACATTAATATATCACTTATTTTTTACTTCAACTAATATTTATTGAAGTCTCTAATATGCAGGAGGCATTGTGGTAGATACAAACAATAACACCATAATTACAGGAGAAAGATAATGAGGTATAGATTAAGATGGCTCTGTATTCCATATAAGTAAGTATTGATTTCAAAGCTGATTTATTTCTAATCCCATAAATGAATTTATATTACACTGAATTATTTTTGAAAATCATGAATTTCTTGGATAACTCTTAATAAAGGAAGCACCAGAATACCATGGTTTATCCAAATTCTTTGGTTTAGTAAGGATGCGCAGACAAGCTATCACTGCCTGGTCTCAGTTTGGACTCAACCTGAACCTGCAGCAGTCAATCAAAGCACTTTGTTATTTGAACACAAATAAACTTGAAATTAATTTCCAGTTTTAAATATAGGTGACAAACAGAAGTACTTACATAGTGTAAATGATATATAAAAAAACTAAAATATAACAAGAGGAGTGTTCATTATATATCCAATACTATAAACCTCTCTGTTACAACCCACCTGCACTTCCATGTATCTCTATACCAAACTCATAAAATTTAGCTTATATGTTGTATTGTCAATTTTCTGATACTGTAACAAATACCTGAGATAATTCACATATAAAGAGAAAAAGAACACTTGAGCTCATGGTTTTAGAGTTCTAGTCCATGATCAGTCAGCCCCAATGCTTTGGGCTTGTGGTGAAGCAGCACATCCTGGCAGGGGGGCATGGCAGAACAAAACTTCACATCTCATGCCCAGGATGAGAGAGAGAGAGAGAGAGAGAGAGAGAGAAAGAGAGAGAGAGAGAGAGAGAGGTGTGTGTGGAGGGTCCTGCAACCCCCCTCAAGGACATCTCCCCAATGACCCAAAGAACTCCAATTAGGCACCACCTCTTAAAGGTTACACCACTGCCCAATAGCATCTCCCTGAGGGCAAAGCCTTCAATATGTGAAACTTCGGAAAATTCTTAAAACTCAAACTTTAGCACATGTTAAAACTTAAAATTTGTGATTCAAATTTGTTATTCATCAAAGCAAGTACTCTTTATGTATCTCTGAATATACAGAATGAAGCAGAGTGTATTAAACAACAAAGCATAGCAAATTAAATATTTTCTTATTTTGTAACTTTTTATTTGTGCATTATAATTATACATAATAGTGAAATTCATTCATTATGCCATATCTGTACATCTACATAACAAAATTTAATCTGTTCCATTTCCCTGTACCTTCCCCTTCCCTCGCCTCTTTCTTCCCCTGATCTCTTTCTTGCTCTACTTTACTGGTACCCCCTATTTTTATTATTTTAATTGTTGCACAATAATTATGTATAAAATCTGTATTAATTATGGTATGTTCGTACACAAACACAGCATAATTTGTCATATTTCATAGAAAATATAAATATAAATATTATACTGGTTCATAGAAAGTCATGTTAAAACCAAGTGCAGTGGCACATGCCTGTAATCTCAGTGACTTGGGAGGCTGGATCAAGAGGACCTAAAGTCCAAGTCTGGCCTTGGCAATTTAGTGCAACCCTGGGGATGTAACTCCGTGGTAAAGTACTCCTTGGGTGTTTCAATCCTCATTACTAAAAGAAAAAGAAAGAAATTTTTAAAAAGAAAGAAAGATTACATTAACTAATTTGGTTTACAGAACTATTGAAGAAAGAGTGAAACATAAACATTTTTATTAACAATATATCTGGCGTTAAATCTTTTCCTCTTCTCTCCTCCTACTCCTTCTTTTTCTTCTTCAGTACTATGTACCAAAAACAGAGTGGAGTTGTATAAAAATTAATTTAGAGTCATAAAAATGCTTGAACATTTGATAGAAAGATTAATATATCATAATTGAATACATACAAGCTTTCAAAACCTATTTGGAAACATAAACATATATTTGATAGGTCCACAGGTAGGTAGATACACACACACACATATATGTATATATATATATACATATTCGCATAAATAATGTATATGTTTATATAAAAAGAGACAGAGACAGAGAAAGAGAGAGAGATGACTATATATTCACTTGAACTTTAAATGCAAAAGAAATGGGAAAACTCATAATGTAATATTTCCTTTCTACATTCAAACATTCAAAGTATGTCAAATTCTACCACTTTTCCCTTACAAAAATTTAAAAATACATCTGCTTCATGATTAAATATAATATCGTTTTATCTGTTTTGATCACATCAACTAAACCACTTCTTAGGTCACAGCAGGGGTTGGGTAAACAACTGTCAAGGTAAAATTTCATTCCATGAAAGCAGGGGTTGGGTAAACAACTGTCAAGGTAAAATTTTGAAGTGGGTAAAGCTCACCATTCAACTTCTCCTCTTTGCCATTCATTGGCACCAGCTTCCCTGATTGCTATTCATTCCAAGCTTACTCAGGTTGCTAGAAAGCACACTCATCTCTGGTCCAGGCCCCATCCGCTGGTTCTGTTTGTGATTGCACCTATCTCTACACAGTCTTCTCACCAATCCTATTAACATGATTTTCATTAAGACATTTATTCCACTTTACTCACAAGAGCCAAGATAGAGAATAAATCTAAGTTTTCATTGTGAATGACTGGGTAAAAAGAATTTACACAATGGGATATGATTCAACCTTTAAAAATAAGGAAATCTTGTCATTTGTGACTGCATGGATGAAGCTGGAGGACACTGTGCTAACTACAGGGAACCAGGAGCAGAAAGACAAACCCTGCATGATCTCATTCATGTGTAGAATCTAAAGAAGTGGAACTACTAAAAACATAGTAAAAGGGGCAGTTACCCAGTTCTACAGGATAGGAGGAGTAGAGAGATGTTGGTCAAATGATTAAAAATTTTATTTAGACACAGTTAGTTCAAAAGACCTAGTCCTCAGCATGATGGTTATAGTTAACAGTAATACGCAATGCATTGTATTCGTGAAAACTGCTGAGAGTAATTTTAAGTATTTTCATCAGAAAAAAAAAGAATATGAGTTAATACATTTGTTGATCAGTTCTATTTAGCATTCCATAATGTATGCATATTGGACCATCACATTGTACACAATATATAAATTTTTTGAAAATTAAATTAATAAAAATACTTTACCCCAGTTTGTTGCATAAAAGCTACAGTGAAATGTTAATAACTACAATTAGAATATGATCAGTTCCTAAAGGTTTTGAATTTGAAAAGGCCCAGCCAGTGTTTCAAGTAAATTCCAAAGCTGGAAAGAACATGAGTTAAGGCATAGAGAGAGGAAGTGAAAGAACACTTGTAGAGACACTTTGAAGTCTGATGGAATGGATGTCTGCTAGTCAGACACAGCAGCAGACTCACAAAGAGGGAAAAAAGGAATGATAGTCACATCTGCCAAGAGAGTGCACCATACTGTGAAGGCTGAACCTAGGTGAGTAAGGTAGCATGTGAGTTTCTGTTAGAGGTTACTTTCTTTTTTTTTTTTTTTAATATTTTTTTAGTTGTAGATGGACACAATGTCTTTATTTTATTGCTTTGTATGTGGTGCTGAGGATTGAACCCAGGGCCACACGCATGCGAGGCAAGCGCTCTACCACTGAGCTACAACCCCAGCCCTAGAGGTTACTTTCTAAAAGTTATAGGGAAGAATCCTTTTCCTTAACTTTTCCAACTTCTAAATGCTATGCAATTTCTTTGTCCCTTAAGGATGTTCATGTCCTAATTCTTGGATATAAATACCTTTACCTTTCATGGCAAAGGAGACTTTGGAGATATTAATAAGTTTAGGAACTTGATGAGGGGAGATGATTGTGCATTAGCTAGATGGGCCCTATCAGTGCAAGAAACTAAATAAGGGCCCTGTAAACAATAATACTTATTTACATTGATTCTGATATGTGATTCTTCTGCAGTTTTTCATATAGTTTTAACAAAAATGTCATAACTGGAGTTTGTAACATCATCACAATGTATTGCAGCCAAATCAAAAGAAAAATTTTCTAGAAAAAGAACACTTCCCATAAATCACTATTCAACTGATTTTTACAAGAGTTATTTGATACTGTTTTGCTTTTTTATTACGTGGAAAATGAAACACAAAGAAATTAAGTAAAGTACTAAAGATCTCAATTTTAATGTGTGAGAAAACTAGCATTTGAACTACGTCCCTCTATTACTAAACCAACAAAGTGCATTTGTGTTCTTGAAATTTTATAGTGTTCTTTCACTCAAGGAAAATCTTTCCCTTGATGTCTGGTACATTTTATTTCTAAATCATACAGAAAAGAAAGAACATAAAATGAGTAGAGGCCAACACAGAGTGTCTTGTTTCATGAATTTGGGGAATTTATATGGATAAGAGAACTCCTAAGAGAATCTGTCATCTTTGCCCTTTATAACAAAAGAACGTATGAGAGTCATTCCTTCTTAGAAGTTCACTCTGCTGCCGTTTTTGGAAAGTCTACTGTACCAGCCACAGAGCTCCCTCACTTGGTACTCCTTTCAAGGGAGAATTTACCACAGAAATTCAGGAGTTCATTTTCCTACCAAAACTAAGACATCCCTTAAAATAATAAGGCTACTATGACTCTTGTGTGTATCAGTTGCTGGTGACCAGGATTCTTTCTACATGGCAGGTGGCAACCTGGGATACACAGTCAATGTTGTTCCATCATAGTATCACAGGAGAGCAGTGCTGGTGGCAACAAGATGGAAAACTACCTATAAATACTTCCAGTGCCCCTGCCAGAAAAGCTGGCATATTCTGTTGTTTCATCCTTACCTGCAAAGAACAACCTGTCCCTTTATTTCCATGTGCTGCTTGTGAGAAAATCAAACCTGTGATTTCTCATTGAGCACATTTCCAGCCTTTGTTTATGTTAATGTGGCTTGTCTATTTTTTTATGTATTAACTCACCAATGAAATATGAGCTACCAGAGGAGATATTCTATCTAATAAAATATTTGAAATCATTTCTAGATTAACATTTCTCCTTTAAAAAATGCTGTTATTTTCAAAAATAATCATATACATAAGCATGTGGCTGAATTTTACCTGAACCATTTCTAATTCTATTATAAACTTTTGTTTTTCTTTTGCTTTTCAACATGGCATATGTGCTTTTTTTTTTTTTTTTTTTTCATACTCTGGTAAAGCAACTTGACAGTTGGTAGCTGTCTGGCTGTTTATTCAACATATGTACCACTTAATGCACAGGTCTCAGTGATACAGTCCCCAAAGTTGGTCCAACTGGGATAAAAGTCAACAAATAGAGCTTTTCAGAGAGTACATTTACTTGGGGAGAGCTAAATATTTGAAAGGTGTTTAGCAGCTAAGATTTAAGCCTAATGTCACAAGACTTTACAGGGTCAGCACCTCCCCCAGCACAGCACATTCTCTTGATTTCACATAGGAGCTCCATATGTTAGGAAATCACCTTTTTAATTAGATCTCTGTAGCCTCATTCTAAGTTACCACTGTCACAAGTCTTGGATAAAATCCTATTCCCAGGAAACCTTTCAGTAAACAGTTAGCTGTGGGTTCTTACAAAAAGATATTGAGACAGATTCTCCCAGATTGCAAGTGATTTTAAATTAGCTGCTCTGGAAAGTAGTGGGTGTGGTGTTACTTCAACATCCTCATATGTTACCTGAGCCTTTTCCCCAGAGAAAGCAAAATATGTTCACACTAGTCTGTATTTCTGTAAGAAGAATTGGTCTGGAACTTCTGCAGCATATTCTGCCCTATCTAAACTAGAAGATGAGAGAACAACTGAAATCTCCAACCCACTGCGGCTAGCAGGATGGCTAGAGTAAGAGTCCACCTGACGAGCAATGCTCCCAGAATTTTAGAGATAGTCTTCAAAGAAGGAGAAGGAAGTGAATGCAATAGTTATGTAGGAGGACCAATTTTGCACCAAATACATGAAATAGATTATCAGATATCATCCTGTCAAAAAGACCCTCCCAAAAAGACATTGTTAAATGAAAAAAGTCATTGAAGCTGAGTGGAAAAGTGACTTGCCCAAGGTGACAATGATAACAGCTCAGCTAGATTCAAGTCCCATTATGTGACCAAACTGCCACTATCCACCAGTGGATAAAATTTATAATGAAAATACAGGAAAATCTCTATGTCAAGAATTCTATAAAAATTATGAGGCCACTCTATCTGGAATGAGGCTCTTTTGATCCTGGAGTTAGCCTAGAACCCAAAGATAATTTAACTTATAAAGCACTCATTCTCAAATTCAGGGTATCGGACACAAATTCTGTCTTTTCTAGACTCCAGTGGTCTTCCTTCTCCAGGGCTACTCTCCTGCCACTGAGGTCCTACCAAGCAGTCCTTCTGGGAGTGTCCAACTCTTTCCCTTGACAGTTGCCAAACAATTAGACAGAGTAATTGCATGTTGGAATTTTTATCCTTTTCCTCTATTTCTAAATTTGAATGGAATATCTCATCACAGGACATGGGATCTGATGCCCCATAGTCTGTGTCTGAGGAACTTGGCTCAGAAACTGACTGGAAGTGATGGGGAGCTAATTAATTTATTGCTGGTAGGCAAAACTTTGGCCAATGGGAAAGAGAAAACAGGAGGAAGCCAAGCAGAAGTTCTTTCTCCCAACTCTCAAAATGGATTATTCCATATATCAGGCCCCAAAACATCCTTTGTGCTAAGTAAATATAACTTCTAGCAACTTTGTGGCTCACTGTGAAGCAATTCCGAGACATAAATCCAGCATTCCGTTTATTTTCCTTGTGTCTTTCTTGTCCGGCTGTCCTTATTCCTCACTCACCCTGCCCTAAGTTTGGAAGTCATAAATAAAGCATTGACATTTGGTTTTCACTCCAGACTCCACATTCTAGGGAAACTGACAAATGAGTTATTTGAAGAATATAAAATTACTACATAAGACTATCAACTTCCTCAACTGTTAACATAAAAACATTCCTGAATCATTATTGAATGATAGATGTTATCCTTATTTTATATGAATCTGTGTTCAACAGAAATCTGTGACATAATTTAATTTGCCCCAATGGTAAGCTTTTGCTTCTTTTCCTTGTTAAGAAAGAGACAATTGTGTTAGAGTCAGTTATAGGCTTAGAGCCAGGAAATGCACTCTGATTAGTCTAACTCAATTCCAACACTGTTGCCAAATTTTCCAGCCTCTCTTGAAGCAAAGGATGCCACCTGTCCCACTTCTTACCAGTATAGTCCTGGAAATGCTATTTTTTAGTAATAAAGTAGAGTGGACAAGATTGGTTTGGCATCTGATGCTACCACAACCTTTCTTTCTAGAATGTAGACATGATGCCTGGAGGTGCGATAGCCATTATTCACCAGCTTCAGCAGCAATCTACCCATCATAAAGTGACAAATAAGGGGAGGACAAAACCTATATGCTAAAGAGCAGAAAAATAGAAGTGTCAGTCCTTAATAGTGTCATTGCTGCATATGGTGTTTCTATAGTGCCTCCTTCTGGAATTCTTACAGTATGAATAAAAAAAAACTGTTTAAGCCATTATAGTTTTCTCCTGTCATGTGTAGCCAAATGAATTATGGGTTCACATAGAGTCTTAGTTTTGTGCATTGCTTTGACAATCTCTTGAAATCTTTGATTTCCCATGGGTAACTTACCTAACAATAATATTGAATTCAATCATATCAAAATAGAAAAACTGAGCTGGGCGCAGTGGCTCAAGCCTGTAATCCCAGCACTTAGGGAGGCTGAGACAGGAGAATCACGAGTTCAAAGCCAGCCTCAGCAAAGTAGAGGCGCTAAGCAACTCAGTGAGACCCTGTCTCTACATAAAACACAAAATAGGCCTGAGGATGTGGCTCAGTGGTCGAGTGCCCCTGGGTTCAATCCCCAGAACAAAAAAAAAAAAAAAAAAAAATAGAAAAACTGAAAAGAAAGCTCAACTAAATAGCAGAGCAAAAGTCGAATGTATTGTAAACCCAAGGATAGTATACATTTTGCAAATAAGGACTAATTTTCTTTCCTCTGACATTATAGTTAATAAATGATTGAACTAAAAAGGAGTTGTGATATTTTAAAATGTGAATTTTTCCAGTATGAAGTTTTCTTCCTAAAATGTGTACTTGGAATAGTGATGGAATTTTTAATAAAGATTTTATTTTAAACGTTATAATGAAATCAAATAGTTTTTTGAAGCACTGACTCTTTCTGTATTCCTTCTCAGAGTCTTTAATTTTCCAATTTATATTATGAATATCCAAGAAGAAAAAATACTTTCACATTTATTTCAACAGATAATAATTTCCCCAAAAAAGATATATTTGCATCTTGTCAAACATTAGTGTGTTCTAAAGAACAAAGTTTGAGAAAACTGTATCCAGCAAAGAAGGATATATTTACTCAATATTCATGTGAAATACTAGGGTGCATAATTTCCTGCAATAATTCATACACAAATATACAGATAGATATATGTTTATCTACATAGCTATGTATCCATCCAAAAATTTTGGTTATCATACAAAAATGAGCCAAATGTCTTTTATGTAAAATGCCCTAAATACATCAGTTCACTAACACATATTAAACCCTGGTGCCTTATTATTCTTATAGGAAGTTTCCAAGAAGAAAATATAGGAATAATGTACTAATATGTTTAAGTTCACATACAGTTCTATAGTTGAATTAAAACTGCACACCCTGAATAACTCCTCTGTAGATTATTCAAACTGCTTCCTTAGATTTGGTAGGTGAGAAGGGAGATAAGGAAATAAGTGATATTTAATTTCAAATATAATTCCTTTTCATTTTGTCTTTCAAGAGAAAAAGCATCAAAAATATTATATGTTGAAAGTATAATTTGAAGGAAATCATCTCTATTTAAGGCTAATCAGAAACCACCAGCATTTCAATGAACACAGATGTTTATTTGCAGTTTTGCAAGTTTTCTATACCTGTCATATGGTCATAGTGGTGATGGAGTTCTTATTTTAATTGTGAGTTTTGCTTCTGTAGAATAAAAATGTAGACTTATCATGTTCTAATAGATAATAAAAGGAGAAGAGTTCAAACTCCAGATAGTACAATGACTTTCCCCAAAACAGATCTTTTCCTTTTAAGCACCAGATCAATAAATGACCCTTTTGATCAGAGAACAAACTAAATCTTCCTCTATATTTTGCTTGTTACTTTCATTTTTTCCCAAGAAAAGATGAAGCCACTTAAGTGGCAGACCACAAAAGCACTGTGACACTTTCATCCTAGTCAAGAGTTCAAAAAGTAAATAAAACTTTTGGGAACTTACAGTTAAGAACAAAGCTAGCACCCAGTAGCTCAAAATCCCTTTGGGGTTAGGGGTATATTCAGAGCATCAAGAATCAGTATTTCCATTTAGACATACAAGTGATCTAAATACCATTCATAGGACTTTAAAAGCCTTTTTGAAATAAAAAGTAGAGCAAACTACAAAAGTATAAATTCCAAGTTTCCCTACAATGTTCCTACTTTGTAGAACATTCGGTCAGGATAGGATATGTGAGGGTATCACTTATCAATCAGAAATGAAGAATGTGCTGGTCCACGTGGCCCTGGCACAGAAACAGACTAATGAGAACCAACAGTGTGCCTCTTTTCTTCAATTATCTTTCTGTGGATTTGACAGCGTTACACTGGGTGAAGAACCTCCGTGGGTATTTTGCTACCACTGGCAGATCCTATACTTCTGATTAAAAGTCCTGAAAGAAGAAATAGCTTTTTAAAAGGTGTATGCGAAAAAGTAAAAAGACAAAATTGAGATATATGAAAGGATCTGATTCACATGTTGGTAGTCAAACTGGATATTTTGGCATAAGCTAAATGTTTAGGTGGAGGGGAGAACTACCCTTAAGACTGACATTTCTATTTCATTTAAGAGGGGATTTGAGGCATTCAGTGCATAATGATTTTAAAGAGATTTCGTTACAAATTGTATAACATCAAGGAATACTATGTTGAATGCATTTTGAACGTAATGGTACAGTACAAACTCTTCATACTGCATACTGTATCCCACTGAAAAAATAAAGAAGCACCCTCTCAATTGTTTGGTTCACATCTGTATTTTTGAAGAGGCAAAGCTGCTGAGAATAGAACTAAGTTTAAGCTGCACATTCTGATCACCTGTTTCTTATTTTCTCTGATACTATGTACATCCAATACTTATTTTGCTCCTGCAATCACAGTGAAACTCACCCACAAAAACGAGTATCAAAGTCTAGCTGTAAAGAAAAACAAAAAAAAGCTCAGTTATGTAGATGGAAAATGTGCCCTGAGGAAAAAGCCACTGTAATGTCAGAACTAAAAATTGGCAGTTTTGTATTTGAGAATTTCTTACTGGAAATGTTAATTGCAAAATGTGCCAGCTAAGATTTGCTATGTCTTTACCAGCACAAGTATATCTCATTTGCTGCTTTCTCTTGTTTTACATCCCTACTGCAGTCTGAATGAGTGATGTTCTTCTTGAATTACTGTTCTTTCCCAATTCCTTTTCCCTACTTTGCCTGCTCTACTAGTTCTCAGGGTTCAGTCTCTATTGTTTCCTTGTCTGGCAGTCCTTCTGGAATTCTGGCTTTATAAGACTATGGTGAAAGGTTGCAGGATTCTTTTCCTCTCCACTTGTATACTGCCAAGGGACTCTTTTTGAAGACCTAACTTTCACCATCAAGAACTAGGGAGGCAGACCCAGTGGCCTTCAGGGATTTAATTAGAGTTCACCAAGTTAGAATCTCCAAGCTCTCAAAGACCTAATTTAAATACAAGTTCACTCACTTTTTTCAACTGTTTCTTAGGCCCTTATTAAAATTTCAGGTTATTAAAAGGAACATCCTGCATTTTACAATACACAGAAAATAAACCTAGGTTATGCAGAATCTCAAACATCCTCCAGGTACAAATGCAAAATACTGCCAATTGCAAGAAAAATAATAATGAATTAGCCTATAAATTATTGAAGCAGACATTGTGGAATTTTGTCAATCATGATCAATTGCATTTTTATGGGTAGCATCAGTTTTATAGGTGATAAACATTGGTAGTAGATTAGTGAGAGAAAACAAGCAACTTCATTTATTGCTCTTCATTTGTCCTAATAAGTATGGCTACTCTCAAATCTAGGTAGTGTTATTCTTTTTATTAAGCTGTCAGTCAGAACCCTGGTTAAAAGCTGATAATCAATGATATCAATTTAAAAATCATTCTTGTCAACCAATGTGCAGTTACATATGGGTATGATAAGAGAACCACATAAAATCATGTTGTTCTGACTAACAACAATGTAGCAAATTCTACTTTAAAATGCTGGGCTTTTGTTGTTGTTGTTGTTGTTGTTCATTGCTTTCTACATCAAAGATGTTTCTTAACTAGCAATGGACTTAAAACATAAATGAATAAATTACAATGTCAAATTAACAGCTAACTACAACAGAAGGCCACAAAGCTTTGGCACAAAGACAGACAAGGCCACAATGTAAAGTGCTTCTAAGCAAGGTGTCACACAAAGAAGACAAAGGGGAAAAAAGAATAGCAAATAGTTTGCCTTAACAACATTTAATTGTCAAAGCCTCCTTACAAAAAATCACTGCAAACCAAATAACTCTATAGACAGAAGAGAAAAGGAAATACAAGTTCTGCCATATCAATTTGATTTGAGAATACAATTTATCAAACACTCCGATTTGGCTTTGTTGCTGGGCTTTGTTGTTGTGTTTTATTTTTCTAATTTCAACCAGAAAGTAGACTTCTTGAAGAAATAATTATGAGGACTGTATGAAAGCTATTGTTTCCAATTCATACTCAACTCACATGCCTGTAATATTGTCAATGTACTTAGCACATTAGCATTCCCAAACCCTTACTAGGGTTTTAATAGTTGGATTGAAGATCTTGATCTATTCAGAGAACTAACAGTGACACTGAGAAAGAATTTAGGTCATCTGTACCTTGAATTTTATATTATTTATGTGCTTTTAGTAGGTATAAAATCATAGGTACTTCTACAGCTAATATTTTATTCACTTCATTATTAAGAAAAATATAGAACTGGAGAAACTAATATGAAATCTTTTATACCAATTTATACTATAAGTCAAATCATATTTTATACTTGATTATTTTTTGGCTTTACTACACAGAAAAATAGTAAAGTTATCTTATAAAAGCACATTAGTTCTCAGTTACGACATTACAAGACTAGTTTATTGGTATAAATTCACATGAACTTCCCAAGATAAGATATTTTTCATAATTTAAAATTTTAAAGTTATAACGATCACCCTGGAGTGGGAAAGGAAAATCTGTTTCTTCAGGAGATGTGTTAAATTTTTTTTCCACTTTCTTTCCACCAAAAGATCATGCTTAAGTACTTCCATTAAATGTAAAATATTTTTAAGATTTGCCTTGTTATTTAATGAAATTCAAAATCAGTTTTCAAAGACAACCACCCCATTCCCCCAACTCTCCAAAAAACTTGTCATTTCATGACAAACATAGATTTCCTGAGAGATGGAAAACATTTGCTGTGAAAATTACTATATTTATCCTTGAGACATATTTGGTAAAATTCACTAATTTGCCCAGTGCATAATTTCAGTATGTTCATGGAAAAACAAACTGCCTCACCAATGACTTTAAAACAGAATCCCTCTGCTCTTAGAATTCGATGGAAGCAAGTGCTATGTAAATACTAATGATTGAGTATGATCTTCCCAGGCAGTGGGAAAGAAAATACTTATTTTGACAACACACACACACACACACACATTCGTACACACACATGATTTTTTTGAGGAAAGTCCTTTATAGTGTAATCATTAAAAAATAATGAAGCAACAATTTATAAGCAAACATTTAAGTCAGAGAGCAAGATTGAGTATCAAGGCAACAAGATATGATGACATCAGTCAGAGATTTTTTTTGGCTCCCAAATATTCTCTGAAGATTCGAGTTGCATGCAACTTGTTTTACTTTAATGTTACAAATTTTTCTTCAATAACGTTCTATTAAAAAAAGCACACACACACAAGAGAAGCTGATCTTTGGTTCCCTCTGAGGCCACTTTTCAAAAATTTGAATATTAAGCTAATTTATCAAACAGAAATGAATTTCCCAAATTTGAAGGCAAAAATAGACATTTAGCTTGAAATAGCACTCCTACTCTCATATCCTGAAAGAGTTCATACATCTCAAATTTGTGCCTCAATTTCCTTTTGTTCATTACAAAATAAGAGCTATTTCACATTTTATTTGCTTTAAAATAAACACACCATTAGATTTTTTTCACTTGATATTTTACTTCTCACATGTGATTTGGTATTGCATATTTCTCTAAATTACTATGTAATAGATTTCACAAACAAAATCATCAGCAGGTTACAAACACATAAAACATTCTTAATTTAACTATTTCTTCTACTTACAAATTCAGCATCTATAGAGGCAGGAAGGAATTGCCAAACCAAGTGATATCATGGCCATAAAATAGATCATCAAAGGCCATAATGTGTATCTCACTCCTTGCATGCCAACATGGTACTTAGCAAAAAGGATAGCCTTAACTCAACTCACGACTATTTGGGGGAACATGTACATTTTAAAGAAAAACTCATCCTACCTATGTGCCTCTTTTGACTGGAATATTTGAATTTGAAAAATTCTTGCAATATCTATGACTAATTGAGAAAATCATTATTTATAAAATCATTCTATAAAACAGGAATCATGAGATTGGAAGATTATAAAAGTGGAATGATGTTGGCTAGAGAAAGAACTAAACTTTTCTCGTATATTTTAGGATTTTTGTCACAATGTTCTGTTAAGCTGAAAGATACAGGGGAAACCCAAGAAAAGTCCAAAACCCATGGTCAAAATCACAGAAAGGTTTCAAATAGAGATTGACTAACTGGAAGGTAGATTTTAAAATTCTATATTTACAGCCAAAGCAACTGTTAGTTATGGTAGAAGAAACATTTTGAGCATTCCCATAAAGGGAATGATACTCAAAATATATCTCAGATCTACCACTTTCCCATGCCTATTCTAATCCTTGCTCTGTTCATTTTAATTCTGAGTTAGTGCAACACCCACTTACACAATTGCACTTGAGTTTAGAAAAAGAAAGGGAAGCTGCAAGCACAGCCAGAAATGGTCCCTAAACTAGTGTTTGGGCTTCTTGCAGCTCTTCTTCAAATACGTTGTTTGTCGTTGGCCACCAAAGTGTGAGACATCTGATTGAATACGCTCATTGTTAGTTTGTTTTAACAGTTACTGATTGATTTTAATTGATTAGACGAAACCATCATTATTTTTACCTGATAATATGGAAACAAATACATGAGTATAAAAACTGTCAATTGAAGGATTTTCTTGTCATTTACCTGTGCCAGCATTAATAAGATCGCCTTCAATATGAACTTTCTCTGTAGGATTCCTTTAATTGATTAGTGCTCTTTGATGAGTTAGGTTGGAACGAAAGTAGAAAATGCAATATATAAATATTTTTTTAAAAAATGATACAATGTCTTTTTTGATATGATACCTTTTTATTTCATTTATTTACTATTTACTTAATGCTGAAGATTGAATCCAGTGCCTCAGACATGCTAGGCAAGCATCTGCACTGAGCTACTACCCCAACCCCCAATATATAAATCTTAACGGGATATCCATGAAATATAATAAATAGAAAGAAATGGAATGAAAACATTAAATATGCCATAAGATGAGGTGGGGCATCCTCCCTGTCCCCAGAATATCTCATATACATTATATAATTTGGGACTTTCTAACACTTCATCCAAAAGTGAGTACCAGTGTTGATGGTTATATGAGATAAGAACAAAGTTCGGGTTTATATACAAATCACATTATATCAGTTATATCTGATAAATTATACAGTTATATCTTCACTTAACATTCCAATATACTCCAGTATTGAGTGCTCTACTGGAAAGAACACAGACACCACCCATGTTCAATGATGGCTCACCACTCCAACCACATTTCAAATAGCTGCTTGGAGGAGAGAAAAACTGAGACCGTTTCTCCCATTAATACTACCTTTCAGAATTGGTACACCTAATACACCTCACTTTCTCATAGCACATTCTTTGAACATAATCAAAAAGTCATGATTGACCAGTTAAGGAGGCTGAGACATGTAATATTTATTCAGGTGATAATATGCCCAGCTAAATATTGGATATTTTATTTCCAAAATAAGTGTGTATACATACAGAGTAGACCAACCTCTATTATGCAGGTATTACAAAGCTACAATTAAATCCATGCCTACCTCTCTAGCATTTTTATTCTTTTTACTCTCTCTCTCTGGTAAATGTAATTTTAAAAATTGATCCATATTCTCCTTTTGTTTCAATCACACTGTCTTTCTGTCTTCAGGTGGTTAACATTTATTCATTCCTTACTTCTTAACTTCAGGTCACTTCCTCAGGGAGTGCTATATCTAAGTGAGTCAAGTCCAGTGGCACTTTGACTAACTCCTTTTATGGATTCTTTGGATATCTATTAATTGTAGTTATTTTTATTGAGCAGTCTAATCTGCAAAGACAGGTCAATATGACGGAAGCTCAAAGTGTCTTGGAAGCATGTAGTAGTGAGAAAGGATTAATCATAGAGAAAATCAGAAAAGACTCCAGTTTGAAAGTTCACTTTGAAAGTTGAATTGAGATCTGTGTAGGCAGAGAAAAGACCTACGAGGGAAAAGAGCTCATTTATTGGGTAAGCTTATTTACTGGGACTTCACTGGGACTTTATTACAGGTTCTGAAAACATACTATGTTGATCTATTTATCCTGGAATAAATTGACAGATAGGTCCCGTAAATTACTAGGACCCTTTACATCATTGAAATGCCTATTTCATTCTAATTCCCATAACTTCAGGCCAATCCAATATACTTCTACTACTGTCTAATTTAAACTTCTAGAATCTGGAAAACTGAAATAGGCAAAGAAAATGAGTGATCATGGTCTTGAATGGATGGTGGCATGATAATGTGGCACTGGTACTGTCTGGATGACTGTGAGTCAGAGTTATTTTCTCTCATTGTATGATTTTGTAGATTTCACAGAGATGCTTCTATTGAGACTCTCAACTGGCTCCCATGGTGCTGGGGCTGGCTAGCCACTTACAATGTTCCCAGCCTTCCATGCCTTTGTTGAGATACTGCATATTTCTGTGCAGTTCTCTTAAGTGGAATCTCTTTTAAAACTACACAAAGTTGGATATCTTTTGTGGGGTTCAAATTTGACCCTCAAAAATTGCCATTTTACTCTCTCCAAACTCTTAAAGTTTATGTAAATGCTATTACTTCTCTGTGTTAAGTCAGCAGGAAGAGACACTTCAGCCAGAGCCTCTCCTCTTTTCAAGAGTGAGCAATGAGTCATGTGATCCTTCTCATAACAAAGAAATCTTGTTAAACTTTGAGCTGTCCTTTGAAGGTCTCTTCACTTGATCTGAGGTGAGAGGGAAATAACTGTCTTCTTATGCTCCATGAAAGGGATGGGGAATCCAAAGCACTTAAACCTTCTCTTCAAAGAAATCTCTTCTCACCGCAGATTCAAGCTTCTTCTGTCATAGCTCAGATATGGTGGGGAAGTCCTAGAACTGCTTTTCTGTTCCTTAGCATGTGCTGCAAAAATAATGAAACACCTCAGTTTAGAGTGAGAGAATATCTGATTTCTCTTCTATTTACGTCCTCTTTGACCTCAAATGAAACTGAAAACGCACTCAATTAATACCACATATTAGTGGGAAATTAAACAAGGCTAATGTGTACTTCAGAATGAGGAACTTCCTGATTCTTTTGTGTCAGGGAATAACAACACTAGCTTGACAGAAGCACAAAATTCACATACCCATACATACAAACAAAAAACAAGCAAGAAATTGAGAGATAGAGCTAATAATGCAGGTTGGGGCCTTTAGGATTATTCTTATAAGTTGAAATTTGGTCCTGTAAGCTGAATAGAACAGCCTTGAATTTCACTGTGAGATTATTTTTAAAAACACATTATATTACCCATCACACTTTCGTAATCACTTCAAATCTTGAGAATGATAAAATTTGCTGTAGGGACATTTCTATTAGTGGCTCTATTATAATGTGATAGAATTGGATGGTCCCACTGGATTTACATAACTCTGCATTTGCTTCAAAAATTATACAATTTCAGAGCAAAGAAATCATAATTCTGTACAAATTCCATTAATAATACAATGGGGAAAAAAACCTCTTGTAAAGTTCCTATGACACACAAAAATAAGAATACTGCCAATAAAGACAGCAGAGTATACTTTAATATAATACTTCAATTGAGGTCATGCAATCTTGCTGAAATAAAGTTTAAAGTAGAAAAAAATCCATAAAATAATTTAGATAGGTCAATATGAATGCTTCCTTATGAACATTCTCTTGAAGGAAATATCTCTATCATTCAATTCTAAGTCTCAATAAAGCAAAAAGGGAGTTGGGAAGTCACATGACTTGATTCTGCAAGAACCAGTTGGTAAATCTGAATAATACTGGCATAGATATGATAATCAAATCCAGATATATTAATGATACTGTCAGGAGAAGTATATAAATATAAAAATAAGAGGACAAGAATAGAGCCCTGAGGGACGACACATTTTACAGTAACTGTTTCTGATGAGCTTCTACCAAAGATAGTATGCTATGTCTGCTGACAAAGATAATTACATTTCAAACCAATTTAATGCTGTCTTAGAAATTCCAGCTCACGCGTCTGGAAGATCTAACAATATCTCACTGTCTACTGTGTCAAAGGTGAGTGATAGATCTAACTTTGAGAGTAGGCATTCATTATTTCCTAGCAACTTTCACCTATTATTGAAGATAAACAAATTGTCCTTAGTAAGGTACAAGAACCTCAAAATCCATGTTAGAATTTTATCAAATATTCATCATAGATAATTGTGTCTTCAGGCAAAATATTAAATATATTTCCATTATATCTTTTTTTTTCCTAAAAAGACAAGAACTGGAAAATCCATATCAGAATATAACAATCACAAGCTGGGTTGTAGCTCAGTGGTAGGACTGCTTACCTAGCATGTATGAGGCACTGGATTTGATTGTCAGCTCCAAGTATAAATAAATAAAATAAAGGTCCATTGACAACATATCTATATCTACACACACACACACACACATATATAATGAATATAACAGCCACATAGTTGATAATTCTTAAATGCTTGTGAAATAAATATATGTTTAAGTTTTTGTTAAGGAGTTGTTTCATTGTATCAAAAGATACAATGTTGACTCATTTGATAAACTATTTACATGTAAAATAGAATGTGAATAGATTACAGTATTCTTTTTATTAAAAGCTATATTCTGCCATAATTTCTCAAGTGTAAGTAGAATCAAATAACTCCTTAAAATATACAAAAAGCAATATAATAAAGTTAGCATAATAAATTTTTAAAAATATTTCAGAGAACTTTTGTGTAATTTTCTAAGGAATTATTTCGAATTAACGTTTTTAAGAATAAAAAATGGGAAGAGTTTACAAATGAAGTAAATATAAATCCATAAATACAGGTGTGAGTAAAAATCATTTCCATTGTTTTCTTTCAATTAATAACATAATCACCCATTTCATCGAGATAAGAAAAGTAAGTCCATTCTAATTTAAGTCCTTCCAAGATGGAAAGATTTCAATGATGTCACTTCATTAGGGAGCAGACTGATAAGAATGGTGGGAATATAAGGTTTAGAGAATAATTCCATAAAATGAGCCCATTGTGCTGACCACCACATGCTTTCTTTTCCAGGAAACACTTTACCTACAGCCCTGCCTGGCCTAAGTGGATAAGATATGTCACATTCCTTGCAAACTACCTGTTCACTACAGGAGAAATGCAGGCTCAAAATAATGTTGATAAGACAAACTCAAGTTATCCTGATGGGGGAGACTTTTGTGACCAGATCCTGAAACTCTGGAAGATAAGGATAGTTTCTCCTGACCAGAAAAATCTGTAAAATGTATGGTCAGCATTGGCCAAGATGACCTAGAATTGCCAAAGCAGTGGGTACTTGAAAGTCTGATGTAACCCTGCTGTCAGTCAGATATCAAGAGAGGGACCTAGGCAGGACTCTCTGGAAATTTCTCTGGGATCCCCAATAAAGCTGGAATATAGAGAGGCACAGTGTCCCTCTCCTTTCTGAGAAGATCCATTCTTTCCCTTGAGAGTGTCCCCTTTCCCTTTTCCTATCTCTACAATAAACTCAGTCCTGTTAGTCTGAGTGACATGTCTGAAATCTTTCTGACTTGATCACAAGAATGGAAGTTTGGAAGGGGGTCTTCACACTGCCTCAATTTCTCAGAAATCCCCAGCTCGAAACAACTTGACACCAACCTTCTTGAAACAGCCCCTTTCCAATTCTAGTTTTTTCACTTCTTCAGTGTCAATGCCCTTATTAATGTCAAGCATCTAAACATTTGCAAAGGGAAAAATAAAGTGGTCATTTTATGGCTTATATATCTTTCTTTTGCTCTTAGGTATTTTTAGTCTGGGAAAGATTTCCCTTGTTTTCTCTCTTCAAACCCTTCAGGACACCAAGCAAATGAAAAATGAGATGGGTTTGTAGAAAACATAAACCAGTAAGGAAAATGGATTAAGAACAAGTTAAATGGCAGTCACGTAATAACTAAAGACATAGTGGCTAAAACCATGTGGAAGTTTCTTTTTATTTCATACAACATCTGTAGATAAGAGATCACTAATAATAGGAAAGCTTTACTATCTTCAGCTTGTGGGTCACTGGAGTTAAGGTGGTTGCGCAAGTTCCCTTCATTTTTAACCAATGGAACGAAGAAAGTAGCTTAGAGGAGAACATGTATATTTCTTTTCTAGACTATTACTGGCTTCCCAGATACCTGACCAGTGTAGCTACAAAAGGTCCCATGGTCCATGATCAGGAAGTATGTGCCGGGAGATTGGAACCTTGTCTCACACTTGACCCACTGTCTGTGACCTATCTCCCTGATATAAGTTCTTGGCTACTCTGTGATCTGCCCCTCCCACTCCTGGGACTGCTGCTGTCCCAATGCCCAGCAGAAGTTTGTCTATCCTTAAAACAATTATTAGAAGCACTTACATCCACACTTTTGTGCAAATATAAAATTTTATTTCTCTAGAGAGGATGTGTAGAAGTGGCATTTCTGACTCTGATTTCTGATAGTAAGTAAATATTTAACTGTATTAGAAACTGACAATCCAGTTTCCAGGTAGGTTGAATCATTTTTCATTCTCTTCAGCAATGCATGAGAATTACAGTTCCTCCATGTCTTTACCACACTTGATATTACTGATATTTTTCTTATTTCAACCACTGATAGGTGTATAGTAGTGTAGTAGTACAGGTGTGTAGCAGTATTTCACTGTGGTTGAATATGGATTTTCCTAATGGGTAATAGTGTTAAATATATGTTTATGCACTTACTTTCAATAGTTATATCCTCTTTAATGAAGTGTCTTTTCAAGTTTTTGGTTATTTTTTAATTGGATTGTTTGTTTAATTATTGTTGAATTCTAAAATTTATAGTGTCAAATATATGATTTTCAAATATTTTCTCCCATTCTATAGTTTGTGTTTTCATTCTTTTGGTAATGTCTTTATCAAAGCAAAGATTTTCAATCTGGATTAAGTTTTTAATTTTTTTAAAGTATATCATACTTTTGGTGCCATTTCTGAAATCTCTTGGCCTAACCCAGATGAAAAAGATTGTCTCCTCTGCTTTCTACTTAAAGTTTTATGGACTTATGTTTTCATTATAAAACTGTGACCTAATTTTTGCATTAGGAGTGAGGTTTATATGTTTGCAAATGATATATTGTCCCAACACTATTTATTTAAAAGTCAAGTTTTCTCCATTTAATTGCACCTTTGTCAATCAAATAGTTATAATTGTATGTCTATTTCTTTACTTTCTGGTTCCATTGAGTCATGTCAATCTCTTTGCCAATATTGCACCATCTTCATTACTATGCATGATGCCTATTAATCAATTAGTTTTTAATTAAATAAATTTGCTGAACAGAAAACGTTTTCTTGGGTAAATGATGCTATCAGAGCCCATAGACAAAAAATCTGATCTGGTGGGAAATTGCTAGAAAGAGCATATTAGCATGGTATAGAATGTGCATATGGGACTTTTTCTCCAAGATCAACGGTAAAATGTACATCCAGGAGAAATGAGTAAACACTGAAGATGAATACTGTTCAATTGAAAATGGACATTAATCCATTTCATTTGGGTGAGAATGAGAATTGATTTTTTAAAAAATACGTATATTCTGTGCCTGTTTCTAAAACAAGACTTGAAGTGGCTTTTTACATTATGTTCTGATGATGAGACAATGTTGAAGGAAGATCTATAGCCTTAACACAGTTTCCTTGAGACTAAATTTTTGGGGGGAGGGGTACCAGAGATTGAGCTCAAGGGCACTCAACCACTAAGCCACATCCCCAGCCCTTTTTTGCATTTTATTTAGAGACAGAGTCTCACTGAGTTGCTTAGAGCCTCGCTTTTGCTGAGACAAAAATTTGATATAATTTTACTAAATATATAGTATTCAATGACAACTGGATTTTAGGGTAAATATGCTAACTAAATAGATTTGTAAATTTCATTTCTTCAGTAATCATTATTGTCTTAAGCAAAATAATTCAACATTTAATTTTTGCCTAAATTATAGCATGGTTTTATTACTTGACCTTGTAGAGCATGTAAATGCTTGGAGAAAGACTATAAACAAACCCTTTAAGTGATTCTGTCTATAGTAGTGACAAAGTTCTTGCTGCTTTCTTTGATTAATTGCCAAACATTTAGGAAGAACTGAAAAAGGAAACCAAAAGTACCTGTGGGGTTTACCATGGAGTTAAAAGAATTTGAATCCTTTAGAGCAGATTTGTTGTTTCTAGATTTATTTTCCAGAATAAATAATAGCTTTGTCTTTTTCCTTCAGTGTTAATGAAAGGATCAGGACTGAATTTCACTTATATCGGGTGTAACTCTCATAAATAAAAGATTTCTAAGGGGGAAAAAAAAGACATTAATCATCCTTTGTGTAGCTTCAGAGAGTTTTAATCTATTAATATCTAACTTAATTTTTAGAAAATAGTAAAAGACATGTCATGAGGACATCTGTAGCTTTTTTCTACATAATTCTCTTTTTTAACTATTTACTTAAACTGCTAGCTGCCTCAGTCTCCTTGAACTCCAATATCTAGTTCCTCAACTTGGCAAGGCCTCCATCCTCTATTTAGGTTCCCCTCTCTGTGACCATGGAATAAAACTAAAAACTGCCACCTGTCAGAAAACCTGAGTTATATTAAAGCTCATCATCTTTTTATATTCTTTTTCTCAAAGATAGTAGATTCTTACCATCATTGCTCAATGTTTGAGAGCAGTTATTTTCCTGTGCTCTAATTGTTTACATCTGAGGTTCAGTCTATTATTTTTTACTCCATTATTAAAATAGAAGTCCTTCCTTTTATTTTTCATCCTTTTCAGTAATGTTAGATCAGAGGTGTGTACATATTTGTGTGGGTAACAAATAAAATCATTCTAAGTGTTGGCATATTTTCCTACAAAGTTTTTTCATGTGATTGCCAAGTTATGAAAAGGGTATGTTAACTTTCTAAGAAACGCTTTTGTAAAGTGGTTGTACCAGTTGCATTCTCACCACTATTGAGGGACATTTCCATTTCTTCCACATTTTTGTGCTTAGTTTGGTTATGTTTTGTTTTTTTAATAACTTTCCCATTTTTTGAGGTGTGACTTTAATTTTCATTCCCCTAATAATTAATAGTGTTGACTTTATGCTCTTTTGTTTTATGTTTATATCTTCTTTGTTGGTGTTTCTGTTCAAATAATTTGAAAAGTGGCTATGGTGGCACACACCTGTAATGCAAACTCCTCAGGAGTCTCAGGCAGAAGGATAGCAAATTCAAGTCCAGCCCAAATGCCTTAGCAAGTCTCTGCCCAATATAAAATTTTAAAAAAGACTAGAGATGTAGCTCAGTGGTAGAGCACTTATCTAGTTCATTCCCCCCAAAAAAGAAAATCATTTGAATATATTTTTCACTGAGATGTTCATTTTCTTATTGAGTTTTGAAATTATTATCTGGTACAGGATAAAATTCCTGTACCAGATCAAGTCTTTGCAAATATTCTTAACCTGTGGCTTGTCTTTTAATTTTCTTAAGAGTGCATTTCAAAGACTTTTCTGTTTAATTTTGATAAAGTTCAACTTACCAATTTTTAATGAATTGTGTGGGATTTTATATGGTCTTATCTAAGAAGTCTTCGCATATGGCAAGATCACACAGATTCTTTTCTATATTTTCGTTTTTACCTTTTCTGGTTCATTGTGTTATATTTAAGTACCTAATCCATTTTACTTAATTTTCGGTGTATATCAATGATTTGTTTGGCTTATTTATTTATTGTGTATAGAGATCCCATTATTTGTTCTAGTATTATTTGTTAAAGAAGCAATCCTTTTTCCATTGAACTGCATTTATGTTTTAGCCAGAAACCAAGAAACTAAATTTGTGTGGGTCTATATCTGGACTCTATATTCTGTTTCATTGATCTGATGGCCTGTTAGTTCATCAATACTGCTTGACTAGATTATTGGATCTTTATAGTATGTCTCAGAATAAAGGAATGTGGATTCTACATTTTCTTCTTTTTCTTGTTGATTTTCTAGTTTTTCTGCTTATTAAAATAAAATTTTCAATTAAATTGACAATGTCTTAAAAATCTACCTGACTTCTTTGGGGGAAAGATTTCATGTTATCTTTTCATTGCTATGATCAAGATACCTGACAAGAACAGATTCATGGCAGAATAGCATGGTGGAGGAAAGCTGTTCAACTCATGGCAGTCCAGAAGCAGAGAGAAAGAGAATCCAGACAAAAAATATAATCCTCAAGGGCATGAACTTAGTGACCTACTTCTTCAAGCCATGCACACCTGCCTAAAGTTATCATCCAGCAATCCACTCAAATGATTAATCAACCGAATGACTTAATCCATTGATTATGTTATACCTCTAATAATCTAAACATTTCACCTCGAACATTGCTTTTAGGGTATACCATATTCAAATCATAACATGCTTTGAATCTATAGATTATGTTGGAAAGAAGTGACATCCAAACCATAGTGAATCTTCCAGCCATAAACACATCTCTTTACATTTTTGATATCTTGAATGTGCTTTATAATTCTCAGCATATAGATCTTGTACATATTTCATTATGCTGACATACATGCATGCAATTTGGGTACAATTTCCAGTTGTTGATTGCTAAGATATAAAAATATAGTTGATTTTTGTATGGTGACCTAGTAACTTGAAACACTGTCAAACTAATTTATTATTTTTGAAAACTTTTGAGTTTTATTTTGTTTTTTTAGTTTTCTATATAGGCAACCATGTTGCCTGTGAATAGAGACAGTTTTTTTTTTTTTTTTTACACATATATGCAATCATTTATTTTCTGAAAATTCAAGTTATTTTTTTTCTGATTGTAATTATATATTCTTTTTTTTCTCAAAAGTTGCATTTTAATACATGTTATCAAACATAACAGAAAAAAAACCAAATTTTCAGAAGCTGTACACACTATTCACTGAAAATGTTTGTTGAGGCAAATAGAAAAAAAATTGTTACAATCATAATTTTTCTAACTTTGCACAAATTTATAAGCAGATTACATTCTTCATATTAAACATCTTTATATGCACTTTCAATGAACAGTATGTATATATATATATATATATATATATATATTTATATATTTTTTCATCAACCATCTTTACTATACCCATTCCCCTTTCCTGCCCGCCGCCTCCCCCATGTTGCGTCCAGTGTTTCTCTATTTCTCTTATGTTTCCCATTCCCACCTCCCTTATTCATCAGCATCCACTAATCAGAGAGACCATTCGGCATTTGGTTTTTGGGGATTGGCTTACTTCACTTAGCATAATGCTTTCCAGTTCCATCCATTTGCCTGCAAATGCCATAATTTTATTCTCTTTTATTGCTGAATAATATTCCAT